>OMKZ01042505.1:0-13760 GCA_900302535.1 Neoniphon sammara
ACAGGAGACAGATGAAGAAAATACCAGTGTGATTTTGAAGTGGTTACATTGGAAGATTAGGCTAGAGTTTAATCTCTGGGTGGGATTATAAGAATAGAACAGAACAGAACAGGGCAGAACAGAACAGAACAGAACAGAACACAGCAGAACAGAACAAAACAGAACATGGCAGAATAGAAAATAGAATAGATCAGAATAGAACAGTACAATAGAATAGCATAGAACAGAATATAACACAGCACATGGGAGTAGAATAGAACAGGACAAAATAGAATAGGTTAGAATAGAAATTTACATGCATTTATTCATTGTTTAACTGGAATATATCTTTCCTGTCATATTCACATACAGCACAGCTGACAGCAGGGACAGACTGATGGCTAACAAAGTCACAAAGCGCCTCTCCTCTCCTGCAGAAGCTCGCTGCTCATCAGCTCTTCACTGAGGTTTGGTCTCACCTGCTTCATCCGGTTTCCCAAGACGTCAAACAGGTCCACATCCATCATGTCAGTGACCAGAGGCTTCTCATACCTGCGGACAGTAAAAAAAATCTCATCAACTACATCAGTTTATGTCCTCAGGATTCAAGGCCTCCAGGCAGTTAGGTAGAAATGTTGCAGTGTGGCTGGAGGAATCCAGCAGCAGACCCACATACACATCACATGCAGTGTTTGGACGTAGTACTGTATGTAATGTAGTAATCAGGTTTTTAAAAGGATACACTAGTGTTTGGCAGTGATGAAAAATAATTCAGTACATTCATTTAATTTCTGTACTCAAGCACATTTTACAAGTATCAGTACTTTTTTGGAAACTTTGGACTTTCTCTGCACTACATGTGAAAGATAAATATTCTACTTTTGACTCGACTACATTTCTATGAAGGCTGATGTTACTCATAACATTGAAGTCAGCAATTCAAATCTTTATTTTTTCCGATAAAATGCTGTTGGCCTCATCATCACATGATGTCACATGATACATTAATAATTATATTCATTAATTACGCAAGTACGATTGAGTACAGAGAGACAGTTTTCTAGCAAACCGGAGGATGAATGATAAACTTTACAATATGTATAAAGTTTGTCAATAGATGTATCACTTTTATAATTGACCAGTTTGACTAGTTTGGTTAAACTTTATCCTTTTATCCTGAGGGGATAAAAGGATACTTGTTATTGAGTAATATCTGACCAGTGGTATTTAATGGGGCTGTGTGCTTTGCCCTGGTGTTTATATAATATCACAGTATCACACTTTTTCTTTAATCTCAGCCTGATGTCCTGCTTGATCTTTCCTCCTACATCTTGATAAGCACTTTGTCCAAATCTTGATGCAGACAGTGAACGCCTCGCTCCAGAACAGCATCTGACCAAGGTAAACTCAGTTATAAAACTGGACACTTGTGTGTAGTGTAAACGGTTCAGTGTATTCAGTGTATTACACAGAAGTGCAAACCTCAAGCACATTGCTCTGTCAGTGCTAACTTGGCATGGGATAGTTGTTCAACAGCTTGCTGAGCTGCTACCTGAACATCTGCCAACACATCTTCAACACCATGAACCACCTCCAGCACAGAGAGACACAAAACACAAACATGCAAACACACACAGCAAACCATCTGAAAGGTCACTGATAATATGAAAGCACACAAGCTCAGAAGAGCAGCCAGGCATCTATTTACCTGCAACGTGACTTCAGACAGTTCATGTTCACTGATTTGGGCATTCAGCTCTGTGCAAGACCTTCGTAGCTGCACACCAGCCTTCAGACAGAAAGAGAGGGGTGACATCAGCATGACGACAGGCACATTTTCCTATTAACTATTCCTTTATTGATTCCAGATGTGTGCTATACCTCTTTCTGGCATCGCTCATGCTGTTTCAAAAGCTGCCCCACCTTTTTTCTTTGGCTGAGGGAAGACACAGGCCATTTTTCTTCCCTTGCACTAAAGTCCCTAAATACATACATGGGAAATGATGGCTATCCTCACACATCTGTCCCTGACTCAATACAGTACATTCCACTGTGTGCTATAGCTGCAGGATGTGTCACAGGATATAATACAATAGAGCTTGGAAAGAAATCGGACAAGCAGAAAAACAAGCAGAAGGGAAGAACACATGGCTGAAGGTAAGGCATGGTTGTGCTGTGCCCTGCTTATGTCACATCTTCACCATTGTCAGGTAGCAATTACAGCATGACTGTGGTCAGCTATTCGTCAAGTTTGTGTACATTTCAATTTGAAAGGATGAAACTGTGAACAGTGCCTTATGGAATGCTTTAACCAACAAGAGTCTGGGTGCGGTGTTGAGGGAACTGGTTTTGTATCTCACTGGTCAGTGTCAGTCAAGGCCTTTTTTGATTTTGCTCTTCCTCCTCTGCGGTTTCTCTGCCTCCATTGTTACTAACATGGAGTCAGTGGCGCTTATTGTTTGCCATGGCCGCCACTGCCTCTCCTGATGCCACCTGCAGCAAATGAACACATGCACACACATGCATACACACACAAACCAGAATAAAATACGATAAATAAGACATTGCAGACCTTTCAAGAGGCACCAAACTAAATCACAAGTAAAAATCACTCAAACACCATTGCAGGCACACAGAGCAGACACTATTCCAAAACACACAATCACACACTGTGTCAACGTGGAAAATGACAGGCAAATCAGATACAAATGCGCACCTGCTCTGGCATGCACCCATCATCTGCACGGATTCACAAGCCTGCACCCGGGTGCAGCCAGGCCTGCACCGTCCTGACATGGCCTCCAACGGAGCCTGAAGCAATGGCATCCATCCAAACGCACCCTGAAGTGTAAAACAACCTGAAACACGTCCACACCTCTGTGCTCTTGGTGCTGTGTGACATACATTCCCATCTGACAAGCGGCTGTAACTTGTACCAATGTAGATTTCTCTCACCTTTGTGTTAACGTCTGCTCCTTTTCTCCACCAGTAAGGTGATGATATCTGGAGGCTCCCTCCTGCTGCCTCTGACATCGCTGTGTTGCCATTGGCATCAGTCATGTTTATGATGTGGAGCTGGTTGAGCAGTCACTGCTGTTTGCTTTCCTCATCGAACCCAACGCCACACTTTATTTCCCACTCAGAAACCTAAATTGGTACATGGATACAATTATCTTTGGAATTTACCACAGGCTCTCTAAGTAACAAACACACTGAGGGAAGTCTGTCAGTCCTCTTATGTGAGAGACGCTGGCTACAAGTGAATCAAAACTCAAATTAGACGATTTTTCCTTAACTTTTTTGCCTGTTTTAAGTTGATTCAACTTAAATCATGTCCAGTGTTTCAAGTCACAATCACTATATCGTTCCAAGTGCTGTGATTCGCTCTCCCTTGTGACTGTGAGTAAATTCATCATGGTCTTGATTCCACCCTCCATCATGTCTCGAGGGAAGCATGATCTCACCTCCTTGAGAACTGCTTAGACTTCCTTCGCCTTTCCATCATGTGCAGCTTCCACAAATCGAGTTTGCAGATGCAGCTCTTCCCATTTCCTTTTTTTCCCATCCTCTTCCTTTTCCCTTTGACGACCCCCCCCCCACACACACACACACACACACACACACACCCTGCTGTCCTCACACCACTGCAACAAAAGCCTTGAGACATGTTCGAACAAAAGACCTACACGCACATTCCTGGGTAGACTGAAGATTCCTGGTACTAACACAAAAGCTCCTACAGTAGTTGTTCAGTAGTATTGCTGACTGAACATACAAAACATTATATTCACCAACATGATAAGATTTTTGAAGACACTATGATCTCTATCATGAATACCCAGCTGCTTTCTGCCACCTGGTTAGACTCGTCTACATCAGAGAGACACCAATCCTGTTTAAGTACTCGTTTAGCTTTAAAGTATGTAGTGGTCAGCCATGCCCTTTTCCTCTTTTGCCATCAAGTTCCCCAGTGTCTTTCATTTTCATGTTCTGTCATTTTTTGTTTCATTTTCAGCAGCCAAACAGAATTATGTTCAACAAAACAAACAAAAACAGTATTTAGTTACTAATAATGTGTTGTCTGCTGACCTCTCTCTCTCCAACTGGCTCACGAAAGCTTCATAGTCCCGTTTCTCCTTCAGTTTCTGGAGTCATGTCTGCCTGGCAAGCCGCTGACACGTTGTCGCTGTATGATCAGGGCAGCGAAATCCTCTCACGTTGGCACAGCCTCTGTCACAGCAGCATGGACATAAGATTAAGACAGGTCCCTAATTTTCACTAAAATTATATTCTTTGTTATAATGCCTATGCCATGAGGGAGGCACAGCCCTTTGCTTGATAAGATATAACATTTCCAATGAAGTAACTTATGATTCTATCATAATACACATATATGTAACTAGAATATACTCGTGTATTGTTTTGTAAGTGCTTTGAATAAACTCCTTCCACAAAGCTTCCATGTAGACGCACTTTACTGTAATCTCATGTTGCCTAATATTTGTTTACCCACAGGCATACTGTGTCTTTGTGCCTTATGGTGACCTTTCCTTAACAATAACTGCTCACTCTGGCTTGAGTTTGTATAATCACACGCTGTATCATATCAGTAATTCTGTGTGTTTAATACAAACATTCTTGTGGGCTTCTACTGAGGGGGGAGGGGTGCAGCTCTTATACGGTGTTCGGGCAAATTCATGTTTCATAATCTGTGTCTCCTGAGTCGTCAGTCGCTGGAACAAAACACCAAGTGCACATTCATGTGAGGGATACGGGGTAAACAGAGAACAGTAATGAATGCTGCCTGTGGTATGTGGCGCAGTAGCCATATATGAACCCGGCATACATTATATTTCATGCTTCTGTTCCAGCGACTCCTCTGTGTGCTTTGGGTGGCGCCTGAGGGAAACAATGAGGAATTGTCTTCAAGTCTTCACTTGAACAGCTGAGTTGCATCACTTCCTTTACTGTAGCTACATCAGATTCCATCCTGACGGGGCTATTTTTTGCTCTTACTGTGGAGCAACCCTTAAAGGAAAGGCACTTTCCTTTAAAAGACTCACTCAGGGCTCTGTTCAACAAAGCATGTAATAGGAGGTACCCTCCTGAAAACCCCAATGACTTTGTTGCAGCATTGGTTTCTACATAGGCACTTTCACTAGTTTAATACCACAGTATACAGCCTGCATTATTTCAGTCTGCTGGCATTTTTGCAAATGGAGCAAGACAAATTGTTAATGAAGCATGAAAAGAAACAAATGAATGAGTGAGCCACATTAGCCTGTGCCTTTTTGTTGTTGTTGCTGGCACAGAGTTAGCAGAAGTGTTGTCTGCAGGTTTTGAAGCTGTCATGGCCACCTTGTGCTGCCCTGCTGCTCTGTTTGTCTTGTGCAGCTGCTCCTTCATCATAGTGTGTCTCTTTATCAATACTGTCATCATCACCATTCTCACTAGCACCACCATTGCTGGTGTACAGCACTATTATGTTAAAAGGCCCCATGCTTCATGCCATGTTTGCTACCCTCCAAGCCACAGGCACCAAACAACAGTTTCTGTCTTGACGGATCTCATTGCCTGACCTACCTGCCTTTTTGACTCTTTTCTGTTCCCTAGTTTCAATTTTCCTTGGCATTTTATTATTGGCGAAACTTTTTTTTAATGCAAACTGTCTGAGGCATCAGAGAGATTCACTTGCTCTTCCTTGATGCTCTTTGGTCTCCATAGTAACCATGATGATGGACGTGCACGCGCACATCAACTTGCTAGACGGGGCATGCGGGTAAAAAGCAAAACAAAACAAAAAAAACCCCAGTTATTATAACTCCAATAACGGAGTTAATGTGAATTGCATTTCCTTTTGCCACGGCTGAGTAATACAGCGAATTATGTAAATTGTTAATATTACAATTATTCAACCAAAAGTTGTCACTTTTGTTGCCACCCCATCTGAGAAAAGTTTAACTGTGCAAAAACTATCCAATCCCAATCGTTCTCTCCATAATTAGCCGTTCACATTAAGCCATATTAAATGTAAAAAAAAAAAATTAATAGTTCCACGACTTTGATGTAATAGTTGGACTAGAAAATTGCAGGCTGTTAAGATTCTAATTCAAACAGACGCTCATCCAGATGTTGGAAGAAGCAAAACAGGGGCGTATTGTGAGTTACGAGCAAACTGTAAACGAGTGTCCACACCAAAAGTCAATATCAACAGGTAGTTGTAACTCTTACGACGTCAGAGATTACACATGAGCAGAGTTCATCCGCCACTGAACAGGCATGGACAGTGCTCCCATAAAGTCTGAACAGTTTAGTCGACTGAGGCGGGGCGAGATTTTGTCGACAGAAACCTCTCTCTGTGAGTGCTGTACCTCAGACATTCTCGCCAACATGCCTTAAGCATGTCAATAAACTGGTTCAGCGAGGTGGAGATGAAGCTATGCAACAGAAAACTTTCGACGAGTCCCACCTGGACTAGAAGCAGCGCACATTTGTGAGGGAAAACAATCCGGAGAACTACAAGGCATAATGACCGGCTTTAACGACGAAAAGCTTGAGGAGTAGATAACAGTGAGTAGCCTACAATGTCACTAACTTTCACATGTGATAATACAATATGGAGTTTAACATATGGCAAACGCACCCACCCTGTTGACTTTTGCATTACCTGATTTTGTGAGCAGTAGCCTTCGTTTTCGGCCTGTTAGTGTAAAACAGCAGCAACAACTTTGCTGATAAACTCTACGCTCTGCTGCTTTAACGCTGCGGGAAACTGTATAAAATACTGTTTATTTCCTAAACTTAAGTATTTTTATCTTGAGATTAAGGGTTGATGGATGTTTTGAATGGACTGTGGTGTTTTCCTTCTTTGACAATTTTCATGTATGTGGCAATAGGCTGCTACATGAAGTTGCAAATGGAGACTTGGCTTTTTGGCCAGAGGGAGGAGCCACACCCAGAAACCTCTATCTTGTGGTGGATTCCTTCCATCTCCCCTTAGCCAATGTGTTTTTGCCAGGACAGATATATAACTGAGGATCTCTGGGATAAGGCCCTCTAAATACCTTTTATGGAAGCCAAGGATCTGCAACAGATCAATTTGCCTCATGGATTCAGGGTTTCTTGGGTGAAATTATTTGTTGTTATCTGTACTGTTGTACTTGTAGATAATAAAACAGATGTGTGGTCTCACTATTGCTCATATTGTGCACAGTTCACCCATTATAACACATTTATATCACATTTTTCCTTTTGCCTGTGATCTTTCCATAGCATTATGGCACATCGTTCTCAGTGTTCCTCTGCTGGGGATAATCCCCTGGACCCCAACTATCTTCCTCCTCACTATCGAGAAGAGTACCGGTTGGCTATTGATGCACTTGTTGAGGATGACTTGGAGGGCTACTACCAGTTCCTCCAGGGAGAAAATGTGGTGGACTTCCTTTCCACGTCAGAGATTGAGCATATTCAGAGCACTGTTCAGGTCCCACAAAAGAACAACCACCCTGAGCAGCGTTTTCTGGATTCTGTGGGAGATGGCTCTTCAGACACTTATTGGCCCATCCACTCGGACTTGGATGCCCCAGGCCTGGACCTTGGCTGGCCTCAGCTGCATCGCTTCATTGGACCCACAGAAGTCACAACTCTGGTCAACCCTGCTGAGCCTGACATGCCGACGATCAAGGAGCAAGCCCGACGCCTCATTAAAAATGCTCAGCAAGTAGGTCTTTCACTTTCTTTAAAAAGAGAGGCCAAAAAGTGTTTTAAAGTGTCATAAGCAAACATTAAAATTAGTAGACATAGGGATGATCCATAGTTCATGCCATTTTCACAAACACCTACCAACAGCAACAATTTCACAATCATCTCATGTGTTCCTTTTTTTTCCATTTCAGGTGGTTGCTATAGTGATGGACATGTTTACTGATGTTGACATATTTGCGGATATCCTTAATGCTGCCATGCGCAACGTTGCTGTCTATGTCCTCCTAGATGAGCAGAATGCACATCACTTTATTAACATGGCTTCCAACTGTCGGGTTAATCTGGAGAGCATCCAAGTGAGTCCATGTTCCAGTTATAGATTTCATAATTCAGCAACTTTTGTATGTTGCGTATTGAAATGGGTCTTGAATTGCAGCCATTTTAAATCACATTACTGTGGAACATGTAATGTTAGTGCAATGCTGCCACCTAGCTTTGATTGTAGTTTAGAATATAAAGGAAGAGTTCTACTTTAACTTGATATTAATTGTTTGTGTGTTTGATTCAATGCCTGTCCTGCAGTTTTTGCGTATAAGGACAGTGTCTGGCATCACCTATCACTGCCGCTCAGGGAAATCCTTCAAAGGTCAGATGATGGATCGCTTCTTGTTAACTGACTGCAGGGCTGTGCTGAGTGGAAACTACAGGTGAGGCAATTTACTCACTGAAAACCATATAAGTATGACTTCTTGGAATGCTCAACACTTAATACCATAAGTACTTGAGTACTGTTAATGTTTATTAATTATTGATCATGTTGTTTTGTCCTGTGGATTTTTGCATTCATTCAGTATATTCAGACTGTAACCAAAAACTGAGATGAGACATGCAATGAATATAATTACAGAAATTCATATTTACTTTCATGTCTTTATACAGCTTCATGTGGTCTTTTGAGAAGATACACCGCTGCTTAGCGCACCTTTTCCTTGGACAGCTTGTATCTACTTTTGATGAAGAGTTTCGGATTCTGTTTGCCCAGTCCCAACCTCTGATGATTGAAAATGTACTGCCTCCTGTGGAGGACTTTAGTCATTTACCTGGGAGGCAATACACTAGTGAAAGAACTCCACTGTACAGAGAGCCCAGGAAATTTCTACCAATAGACATGTCTCGTCCAGATGAATGGGCTAGGCACTCCTTTGATGAACGAATGGATATGGATCGGAAAAAGATGCCTCTACACAGGCAAGAGGCCATGCACAGATCACTAGACCAAAGCTCTGTAGATATGCACAGTAAATTTCCCCCTCAGCAATTACGAATGGATCCATCTTATGAGCAGGGCCAGATGCCCTTCAATATGATGGAAAATGCTGCCTTCAAACGGCACAGTTATGCTGAAGGCAGACACTCCTCCTATCCGTTCTTGCAGCAACAAGGAATGCCAAACTTTGAGACCCCGGGAAGACAGTTCCACCGGGGACAGCAACTATATCCAAGGACAGGAGCAGAGATGGATTACACTGCCCATGATTCAAGGGCCTGGCGCCAAGGACAAGGCTATCACTCAATGGATCAGTATTCTGAACCTTTGCCACAAGACCTGGGACCACCTGATAACTTTAACCCTGTGCTTAACTATTTATCATCTACCAGCAATGTTGACTTTGACCAAGGCTCAGACAAATTATTACCTGCACCAGAGGTACCATTCGGTTCATCTCATCCTAAAAGATTAAGTGTAGGCCTTCCATATGCTTGTCAGACTTCTCCCACACCTTCAAATCCACCTGATCAGAAGCAGTTTTTTCAGGAGCCCAAAACTGACCGTAAGGATCCTTCAGTGAAACAGGGGCTGAGAAATTGGAGAATTAGTTCATACCTCAGTGCATTTGATAATGCAGGAGATGAAGACCTGCCATTGCCACCGCCTCATACAACAGACCCTTTTGAAGAGCCCTCTAACCCCTTACAGGCAACGGCACCAGGCACAGATTTAACAGTTCCTAAATTTACTAATACCAGAGAGTTCAAGATTCCACCAAGGGCAAGTCAGCTGCCAAATTACATCAAATCCCTTGTCACAGAGTCCTCAGGAAAAAAACCTGATGACATTACTCCCATGGCAACAGAAACCAAACCACTGCTACCAACACCACCAGAATCAGAATCATCATTAACAGCTGAAGGGGACAAGACAGAGGAGGCGGAACCAAAGGAACCAAAAAATACTGTCGTTCGACGGGAGGAGTCATTCCGAAGGAAATACAATGCTGCAGTACAAAGGAGCTCCAGGCTAAGGTCCTCTCTAATATTTAGCTCTCAACTGGAACAGCATGTTTCTCAAGATTCTGCAACTGACCTAGACCAACATGTTGAAGAGACTGACAAAAATGAGGACGATCACACCAAATTACCCTTTGCCTCTCAGGTTTTAGGCCAAAGGAGATCTACTGCAAGAGAACCTTTTGAATGGAGAAGTTATGTAAAGTCAGCCACTTTTGATAACTCAACCACAGCAACTTCAGAAACTTCAAAAGATGAAACAGATAATAAAGAAGATGATAAGCATTCATCAAGGGAAAAACTGTCAAAGGATCTTAAAGAAAACAGTGATATAAATGTCTCATCTAAACCTTCACAAGTACAGCCAGATAACTTTTCACCATCAGTGCCCCAACCTAAGCCTTCTGCAGCTGAACTACCCAAAATGGACCAACCAGCAGCCCCATCCAAACCTTTCCTGAGTGACCCATCAGCTGTGGATATGAGTGATCCTGACAGCAGGCTTATGTTTTTCAAAGAGTTAGCAGCAAAACGGAAAGCTGCTAAAGCTGCAGCAGCTGAAAAGAGTGCAAAGAAAGCTCTCGAAAAGCCTCCGTCTGAATTAAGTAGCAAAACCACTGTGAAAATGGAGAAACCTGTTGTTGAAGAGGTCTCACAGAATGTAGTAGATTCTTCCATCAAAAAACCAACTACATTATGTGAGACTTCATCAGAAAAAAGTGCTACTCCGCAGGATGCAGGGAATAAAGTATCCACAGAAGCATGTCTACATCTTGATGCTAATGACAAGACTAACAAGCAGGAAAGCCATGCCAAAAATGATTCAAATACCTCCCGCAGCTGTAAGGAGGAACAAATAAGAGACTCAGCTGATTCAGAGACGATGGAGCTGAAGAACAGCCAAGCAAGTGTATCTCTGCCTGTTTCTGCCGGATCAGCTCCAGCTCATAGCCAACCACCAGAAGAACCAAAGCTGTCAAACCCTGCTGTAAAAGAGTGTAGCCCGGGTCATCCCCTCACAAAAACAGATGCTAAGTCCTCAACTGATCATTCTGTGATAGACTCACTTGCACAAAACACTGATAAACATGAAATCCCAACCCCTGGTTCTACCTCAAAGGAGTCTAGTTCACTCAACCCCAGTTTAGTGGAGCTACCATCGTCTCCTAAATCTGTCACATTGGAATCTACTCTCCAGACTCTGGAGCCACTCCATTTGGAATCCAGTGCCTCTTCTCTTCCCACTCTATCTGAATCGAGTGCAGTTTCTCATCCCAGTGGATCAGAATTCAGCTCTTCATTGCCAAGCTCTTCCTCTGATCATACTCTGCCAGATTCTGGTTCTTCTCAAAATATTCCAGTTGTTTCTAGTACCACCACCTTTAGTTCTGCTCCCCATTCCACAACATTAGATGTCATCACATCTAATATTAGCCCAGAAGATTCCAGCTGTGCCCCTGCCTCCGGTGTATTGTCTCCAAAAGATGACAAAACTGAGCCAAAAGAATCTGTTGCCCACTCCCCACCAGAGTCCTCCCAATCTGCCAACCAAACTTCCCAAGAGTCCAAACCATCTTCGGAAATAGAAACAGCATTATCATCTGACTCTACCCAAGTTAAAACTGATTCCACTACCCAGTCAGCCCCATCTGAGACCCCTTCAACAGTTGACTCTGCTCATGCAGAATCTGTTTCCTCTGATACTTGTGCAAATGATTCAGATCCAAACACATCTTCATTCCAGATGACCACAAAGCCATGCTCTGAAGAATCTTGCATACTTAAACCTGGTTCAGAAAAAGATGGCAGTGAATCAAAACAAAACTCTGTTCCACAACCTTCCTCAGTGGCATCAGGGTTTACATCTAGTGATATAAAACCATCTTCAAAGGATGTCAAAGTTGAATTTAGTGTATTTCCTAGCCTTAGCCATTCATCCTCTACCTCTCTGTTTACTGAGTCAAGTTTGCCCATCGTACCTGGTCTGGAAAGTTCTAATTCCAAACCTGACCAAAAAGAGACTATTTCTTCTCAGCTCACCCCAGCAGAACCTCCACCAAAGGATGCTCCAACAGAAAGCACTTCTATTTCCAGTCCAACCATTCTCTCTGATTTTCCTCCTAATGCTTCCCCATCCAAAACAACTGCATCTTTGGCACCAACGCAAGCAACCTCTCCTTCTGAAGTTATCCTAACAGGATCTAGTACTCCCAGTCCAGCTGCAACAGTACCATGTTCTTCCCCTCAGTCTGTCTCAGATGGATCACTTGTGTCCGCTAAGCCTGAAAAAACAGAAAGCAATACATCACCTATCCTCAGCTCCTTAGAAACCAGCTCCTTTCCCAAAGTCACCTCAGCAGACACAAACAAATCTCCAGTGCCCACATCAACAGAATCTTCATTTGATCAGAGCCTAACTGAGCATACCTCAAAAGTCACTCCAGTCCCAGCAGGACCCAAAACACCAACAGAGTCCAAATCCATTACTTCTGAAAGTCACCCTTCACAGCCATCTGTACCGGCTGAAAATAGCAATACGGACAATCAGTGTGAAGTGGGCAACAAGCCTAAAATGCCTGACTCTACAGATGAGAAAAAACCTGGGGACACTGAGGCCACCAAAAAGGTCAATAAAACTGATCCACAGGAATGCCATGGAAAATCAAGTGACCAAGTAAGGGAAGACAAGAGCTCTGAAAAGGCAGAGATCACATCAGATGGAGCAGTTTCTCTCTCACTTCAGTCAAAGCAGCCTGTGCCTGCTGAAAATAGTAATGTGGACATTCAGAGTGAAGTGGGCAAAGAGCCTAAAAGGTCTGACTCCACAGGTGACAAAAAAACAGGCGACACTGAGGCCACGAGCAAGGTCACCAAAACGAATCAACACGAATCTGTCTGCAATGGAAAATCAAGTGGCCAAGCAGGGAAAATAAGAGCTCTGAAAAGGCAGAGATCACATCAGATGGAGCGGTTCCTCTGTCATCTCAGTCAAAGCAGCCTGTACCTGCTGAAAATAGTAATGTGGACATTCAGAGTGAAGTGGGCAAAGAGCCTAAAGATGAGAAGAAACCTGGGGACATGGAAGCTGACAAAGTAAAGGAAAATAAGAGCTCTGAAAAGACGGAGAACACATCAGATGGAGCACTTCCTCTGTCACCTCAGTCAAAGCAGTCAAAAGCAAGCCCTTCCCGCTACCACTCATCAACGGCCAACGTACTCTCAAGCAGCAACCTCAGAGATGATACAAAGCTGCTTCTAGGGCAAATTTCTGCAAATAGTCAAAGCAGGACTGAGCCCATCAAAGAGTCTGCTGTCACTGACGACGACAAAGAAGATGAAGCTGACAAGAATGCCACCAGGGGAAAAGAAGGAGGCACCAGATCACTAACCAGAGGGCAGCCTAAGACCACTGAGGAGCGAGAGAAGCTGCTGGAGAAGATCCAAAACATGCGTAAGGGGAGGAAAGTCTACAGCCGCTTTGAGGTATGCAAAATTTTTACTCTACCAGTGACCTATTTGAATACAAATAATGTTTGCCTCTGCTGCAAATGATTTCACGTGTCTCTCTTTTACTTTTCATAGCTGGCGCCTTGACTGGCAGTGAAAGTGAAGCTGAGGATGGATTTTTCATGTTCAGAGGAGCAAGAAATGTAGAGGGAGCTACATTCAGTGACAATCAGCATCCTACAAAGGGTGAAATTAATGTAAATTTTATATAATTTTAATGACTTTATTTCATTTATTTATTCTGACTATCCTTTCCTTTTTTTTCTTTTTCTTTTATCTCT
>OMKZ01042517.1:17375-41162 GCA_900302535.1 Neoniphon sammara
ATAGGTAAACGAAGCCGCAAGCCACAAACTGTAAAACCGTACTTCATGCCACCCGGTTTTGTGTCGATGTATGTAAATGTCTGAGTCAGAAACACCTCAGCAAGCACCCAGGGTTCTTATAGAATCCCTGGGTGTCAGGATGCCGGGTGCTATTTGCTGTAGTGAAACGTCTCTGTAGCAGAAGATATAAAGTGCAGAAGAAGAATAGGTTGATCACCCTAATAGCTAGACAGGTGCATTTCCCAAAGAAGATACAGGTGATTGCTGTAGCACAATGCCAGTGGAGAGGTGGTGCCTATTGATTGTACGTTGATGCTGGGGAGTTAATATGTGGTGTTTATAGGGGTCTTCTCTTGTTGATATGGTCTTCTCTTGTTTACTAGGAGGTTGCCAGCTTGTTGCTAAAGTGTTTAAGATAACGTAGTGAAACATGAGTCACACAGCATTATGGATACATTTTTATAACAGTAAATATATGTCATGTATTTGTGCTGTGTTACAGGTAAGCTACGGTTGGTCAAAGAGGGAGAGGGAATATTGTTTATTCATAGCAACAGGGAGACTCAATCATTCTCTGTGTTTGCATGGGTTTGTATGGGTACTTGGTTATATGCTCGAGTGCATTCAGCGTGTGTGTATGTGTGTGCTTGTGCAGGGGAAAGGAGCTGCAGAGCTACTGGGACTACAAGCAGGCCTCCCAGTCTTACCAGCAGGCCTGGCAGCAGCTGCGCAGCCAGGCCTTCCCTCTCTGGCCGCGCAGCGACCAAAACCTCCTGCTGTTCCACTGAAACTTCACTCTGCGACTTTACATGCCTCCATCAGCGTCGCCGAGATGCCGGATTTTTCCTGCTGCACAGACTGCAACAGCGAACCAGCTTTGCTAATATGAACCCCTCAGGCCTGGAGGTATTTCAAACTTGTGACATGTTTGGATTTTTGAAGTTCACTGAAATACCGGTTCTAAAATTGTCCAAAGAATGAACCTTCACAGTGATTTGACTGTCATGGGTTTCTGAAGGGACATTTTCTTTCTCTTTTTTTTGTATTGAAGCTGTCAGTAGCAAGTATTGTGAGGGTATTCAGTGCTTTTAAATATGACCCCTTTTGTCCAGAGAATTACAAGTCATGGTGTTCATGTCAGAGTGGAAAAGCACCTGTGTCAGCATTTAGTGTCCCATTATAGGACCCTAAAACTCTCCATTGAATCCTATGGTAATAACAGTACATATTCATGCAAACTCATGAATCCAGTCATTGTGTCTCATTTGAATCACTTCAGGTTAAAGTTCCTCTATCCAAACTTGCCACGGGTCAACTGAAGTAAGAACCATTAAAACTCAACAGACAAAAAGCGTGGAATATGCATGTAGTGATTGAGTCCATGTGGTTCTCATTGTTGGCCTGATCTATGTGCTTATTCCGCATTTTTTGTCAGTTGAGTATAAACGGTCCTCATTTCAATTGACCCTCAGCAATTTTGCATAGTGTACCTTAAGGACTAGTTATAGAAAACCAGTTTAGCATTGATCAATTGCACTGTAAGTCTTTAGCCAATCAAACTGCATCATATCCCTCATATTGGAGGTGGATGACAACCACTAACCCTAACTGACATCCAATTTTTAATTAAAAAAAAAAGGTAAGTGTTGGCAAACTGAGATGTTGATTTAACCCTAATTTCCATAACATCCATTTAATATCCTGTTGGGTCAGGCTGGGTGTTTGAGGTTTAGATAAATACTGTTCTACTGCACTGGATACTCTATAACCCAGGATCCCATTGACCTCAAGAGCAGGACACCAAGTGCCGCCATGCTGTTCGAGGAGGTTGTTGACCGTTCATTAGTGTCCTCGGATGATGGTTGTTTTTCCAATTGCGTGACCTGTGGTGAGCACAGCCGCCTGGTCTTCACCCTACAAAAATACAGCTGGACCCACCAGCCTGGATGTGGAACCTCTTTCACGTTCACGGGAGGACTGCTTTCTTCAAATTTGGACATGGGAAATTTAGGGATTAGCACTGTCGCCTCAGAGCAAGAAGGTCCTTGGTTTGATTTTTCTCTGTGGAGTTTGTGTGATGTTCTCCTTGGTGGACTGGAGACTCTAAATTGCCCATTGTTGTGAATGTCTATCTGTGCTAGTCCAGTGATGGACTGAAGACTGGACTGTTAAGGGTGTCCTGCATAGGATAGCCTGTATCCCTTTTTAATCCTAAGTAGGAAGAAGCGGGCAAAGACAATGAGGGAACAAATGACTTCAGTCCGCATTTTTAACAGTTGGATCCTTATTGGATAAAGAGACAGAATATCTGCTGTGGAAGGAAATTCATGGACATAAAAGCAATTTTGCTGCAGATTTAGCGAAAAGATTCCACTCAAAATAACAATCCATTTCAGCTAAGCTAATATTGAGCTGTCCATAGTAGATTGTGACCTTGGTGACTTATGCTGTTGATTCATTGCCATTACCGTTCCTCTATTGAAAGGGACTTTCCAGGTTTTGCCTTTGCAGGGTTAATATTAACCTTGTGGGTCTATCAGTTTTAACTTTACAACATACACCTTTCTGACCCAGATGAAAAGAGCGGAATCCACTTATCAGTTTTCTCGTTCCTTGTATGGGAGAAAAGATTAAAAATGGAGAAACTGAGGCAGGAGCGTCACTTTGCTAAACTCTTAAGTCATGGGATTGTCCCTACATCTGTCACAAACTAAAACTTCCAAACTTGCTTTTGTCCACAAAATTTCTGTGGGCAAAGTGGATTGATAACTGAAGACTGACTAGATTTTATTTGCCCACAATGATAATTTATTAGTCATAGGTCACCATTCAGTCACCGCAGGAAAAAGCTTTCTTGAATTCTCCCCTGATGTGATTCTTTTCCTTAAAGGAATACTCCAGCGTTTTGGGCAAAATACCCTTTTTCGGACTTATGCTTGATATGATATTATGATACCATTTTCTCCTCTGTACATCCACTGGTTGTGTTCCTATGGGTAGCATTTCGTGTTAGCTTAGCATAAAGACTTGAAGTCTACAGGAGTCATTAGCCTAGCTCTGTCAAAGTGAAAAAATAAACCTTACAGCAACTCTGAAGCTTTTATTTACACAATGCATCGCGTATTTGAAAAAAAAAACTAGGGTCGTTTTAGGAGAAGTTCTATAGTAGGTACTATGGGTGCTGAACATGTGTTCATCAGTCATGCCATCTAACTTCTCCGAAAATGACTTTTTTTTTCTTTTTTTTTTACAAAAAAATCCAAGATGTATATTTCATTATCGTGTAATACACATGAAATATTGTGTAAATAAGACCGCTTTGTAGTTGCTGGAAGGTTTATTTTTTTCACTTTGACAGAGCTAGGCTACTGACTCCTGTAGACTCCAAGTCTTAATGTTAACACAAAATGCTACCCATAGGAACTGAAGCAGTGGATGTACAGAGGTGAAAATGGTATTGAACATCTTGTCTCAGTCTAGGTAAGTCAGAAAAAGGGTATTTTGCCCTATTCTTTTAAGATATTTACAGTTTACCATTTCTCCCTTCTCTGGTGTTTTTGAGCTAATACTTACCCTCCACACTAAAGACAAAAACTACAAAATCGAATTTAGACATTTCGACTAAGGTATGGTGAGTGCCACACTTTGCCAAACCAAGCTGATGTCCGTGTCAAGGAAGTCGGTGCCATTACAATGGCAGGCTCAGACTGAGCTAACATTCCTCTCCAACAATGATCCCTCTGTTAATGAAATTCACTTGGAATTGCTGTGACTGTTCATGTTTGTCTCTCTGGGTAAAAATGTACAAACGTGCTCGAGGCCTGATTTCCTAATCAGATGGTTCTTTCATAGTAGTGAAGTCCAGCCTGTCATGGCAAACCTTCGGCATCGGGGAGGATATTTCAAAGTCTGTTTTTGATTAACCCAGGAAATACATGGAAATGGTTAAAGGCATGATGTGATGCTCTGTTGTTCCTCGTGTTTATATCAGTCATGTCTCTCCCACTGCTCTGGGTTGTGCAGGAGAATGTTTTATTTCATTTGACTTCTCTGCTGATATGGTTTTCTAGATGTGAAGACTTTATTGTTGTCCCTTATGACTTTGAGAGACATGAAGTGTTTGGCTTTTTAGTAAAAGTCCAGCACCTAGAATTAGAATCATTTTACGTTTGTTTTTATTGGTCAGGTCATCCAGCTACCTTACCTTTTTTGACATATCTAAAATTCTTTTATGTCTTTTTAAGATATAATAAACAATCAAACAACACTGATGAAATAAAACAATAATGTATATCATAGCATTCAGTCAATATATTACACATCTAGGAATACTGTCAATGTTACATCCCATGTTTAAAAGCCTAAATCAGCTTTACAGTGCACAAGTGTGAAAGATTAAAGGACTCAAAAGGATGGAAACACATCAGATGTCTTAAACCAATTCAGCACCAAAACTACAATCACAGCCAAATTGTCAAAGTGATCCAAGAATGTCTCTGGAAAAAAACTATGATGTAGTTCTGATTTTTCATTGTGATCTTTGAAAACTCTGGTCAAACTCTTGGGTAACGCTTTATCACAAGTGCTTATCAGAAATGATTAAGTATGTTGGTGGGTAGGTGGACCGTATGCAGTGTTTTATATTCTTACCACAGTCTGTATAAACAGTGTTCAAAAAATATAAAGGAAAAAAAGTATAAGACATCATAAGCACATTAAAAGTACATTTTTAGTGTGTTAATAATAAATTTGAATTTAAAATTGAAGATGTAAGTGGCTTGGGTTGAATGTTTTCTTGGTTAATTATATTTTTAGTCACAATCTCTTAACAGAATCATAACCAATCCATGAGGTAAAATAATACCAGTCAAAATGCAGTATAATGTTTCTGATGTTAAAATGTTAGCGTGGTGCATATCTACTGATAATGTGCTGACGATGGCTCACAATGGACTTCAAGTAAAGTGTTAACAGTTTTTGCTGCAAGTATCCATCTGAAGACGAATGGCTGCATTTTTAAGAGACTTGGGGTGGCGATGATAATCAGGGATTAAGTTTGACTTTCAGTTCATTGTGGATGAGATGCCAGCACTCACATGCCAATATACTGGATAAATATGGAACATGAGAGGCATGGCATCTGTGCATTCTAGGAGTTATGTAATGAAGTTTTTTGTTTCTGATGTATCTACTTTCCCTCAACCTGACTCGTGCTCTTCTACTTAAGTTAGCTATTTCCTCGATTTCCCAGAATGCCTTTCAGCAACCTCCAAAGAGAGCAGTTACAGCAAGTTGGATAACCAGTTCATGAGCATTGAGTGTCCCTGATCACTGTTGAACGCCTTACTTAAAACTCAATTTGGCTGCATTGCATTCTGGTCTGTCGAGGCTTTCGTCAGTGGAGAAATTGGCATCACTGCCTCTTCATCTCCCTGCACGACTGTTGAATGATGGTGTTAAATGGTGGCTCTGGAGAGAAGCCCTTACTCTTTGATTCTGAGGTACTGGCACCAGAACCTGAAATTTACTGTTACATGTTTCATCGCTGAAACATTTTCTGCGATCAAGCCTTTGTAATTGCTCTGGTAAAGTTTTGACGTGAAATCATGGTGTCACATTAAGACAAAGAATAAGAAAAATACACCACCAAACAACAAAATGGACCCAGGGATGCAAAGTGCAGCACCATAAGTGTTTTAGGGTAGATTTTTCATTTAATGCTACTGCTCTCAAGCTGTTTCTATAAATACTAATTGTTAAAAAAGTTTTTTCAATTATAACTGCATTATAAACAGCCTCTTGCATATAACTAATAAGCAAGAGATTTAGATTTAATAGATTTAACATGATAATAGGACAATTCCACACTAATAACTCTTTTACACCATTTAAAAAAAAACAGCTCCACCCAATATTCACATAGTGTAAACAAGTACATAACCAGTACATCCATGTTCTTTTTGACCGCCAATTTAAAATCTGCATGAGTATACTCTGGAACAAAATGACTAAGAAATGTTGCATCTGGTGGTATAAACAGAAGTTTTCAAGGGAAGATGGGTTGGGATTCTTTCAGTTTTCTTCAGGAAAGTTGGAGCAGGCAAAAAAATCAAAGACAATCCTGGGTGAAAAAATTAAAGCAAGAAGGGCAGCTATAGCAATAAAGTTCTGCTACCGGCCTGATAAGTTTGCTGAAATGTCTGATTCACTTTGCAGCTGGAAAGACTTCATGGGAACTCTGTTGGGCATTTTAAATTTTGACTTTGTTGACAGCAGAGTCCTGTGCCACTGGCCCCAGTCCAAAAAAACATAAATTCACAGTCGGCAATAAAAAAATTCTACTTTGACTTTTGCAACTATTTGTTGGAAACTTACATCTGTCCTAACCTTAACCCTATGGCCGGTGAGTGACAGGTGCTAAATGCCATGTCCACAGTGCTGAAAATGTGCTTTAAAAACTATAACACCTCCTAAATCATTAAAGAGGAACTAAACTCCAATCCCAAATCTGTGTGAAGCCTGACCTCTAATGGTGAAAAGTAAGGTGCATGGTCTTTGGTGGCAGGTGATGTCACCACCCACAGAGTACAGCAGGTGGTGACATCACCTGTCATCAAAGACCAGACACCCTACTTTCACTATGAGAGGTCAGGCTTCACAGAGATTTTGGTTTGGGGTTTAGTTCCTCTTTAATTTCCCCCAACATGGCTGCTCAGTTTCTCAGTGCTGCCACCCCTGGCCACGAGTTACCTATTGCTAATCTTTAAATGGAAATGGTGATAGATGATCAATTGTTAGCAATTTCAAAATTTATTTTGTCTGTGACAATGATCAATGCAACTCAAAGTCATTACTGACAGCACCTGCACATATACATTAAATTAGTTGCAATATAACTCCTGGCCATGGGTGGCAGCACTGAGCAACTAAGTGGCAGTGTTGGGAAAGTTAATTTAGCTGTGATCGTTTTTAAGGTAAATTACCGGCACTTTAGATGGCGCTCATCACCTGTCAACCAATGCCCATTAGGGGGACAAATGTAAGTTTCCTACTCAGGATGGGACCAGCTGGACTGGACTCTTGTCAAAACGGTCATAATGGAAACCATCTAATGGAGTACTGATTCGGGGCTGGGACAGACTGGCAGCTTTCAAAACGTAAACCAGCCTCTTCAAAGAACTTGTCAGAACAGCAGCAGGACTTCACTGCTGCTGTCCGTCCTCTTCTTGCTTGAATCTTTTCACCCAGTCTTTGATTTCTTTACCTGCTACTGATGGAAACTGGAAGAACCCCTGCCCGTTTTCCCTCAAAAACTTCTGTTTGCATTCCTAAATATATTTTTTTAATCATTTTGTTCCAGAGTAGACCTATGCCAGTTTCAAGTCTGCAGTCAAAAAAATCCCGGAGATATCAGATGTGTAGTTGTTGTTGAATACCACATAGTGGTAATATGCCTTGGGTTTCTGGGTGGTTTTTGTTGTTTGGGTGCTGTTTATTGGTTTTTAATTCCTGTGGATGACTGTCCAAACATGGACAAGGTGACACATTTGGACGTTTGTAGAAATATTTCTAGCATAGCCACAGTGGAGTTTGTGTAAATTTCAGGTTTTGGTGTCAGTATCTCAGAATCAAAGAGTAAGGAGCTTCTTTACACAGCCGCCATTTTTCCCAGACGTTCAACAATCACACAGACAGAAACCCATTCCAGAAGAGGCGGAAATACCAATTTCTCCATCGATAGTAGCCTCAATAGACCAGAATGCAGTGCAGCCACAAGACATGCCCTTTGAACGAATAAGAGAGGCAACTTGATTTTCTGCAACTGGAAAAACTTGATCATTATCCTACAGCTAAAATTCTTGGGCCTCATCAGGCAAGTCCTCTGGGGGGAGTTCTGGAAATGCAGGAAATCAGCTGAGGTAGAAGTACACTAAAGGATGTTGAGGGAATGTGAGTACACCAAAAATTATAAGACTAACCGAAAAATAACTCATGGAGTGCACTGAACATCAGAGATCGATGGGATCTAAAATCATCCGAGGGATTTTTCCTTTAGGTTGGATGTACGTTTGTACGGTGTTGATCTGATGGTTACACTGTAAGAAAATTTGATCTCTGCTCCTAATGGGCTTTTAGTCTGCTTGTAACGCAATACGTCTGAAGTAAAGTGTTACCAAAACACTTTCTTTAGCTGATCAGCAGGCCAGGGAGCACTCAGTAAGATCCCAGGGACTGGTGCATGTCCCCGGCCCTGAGCTGGACAAACACTGGCTACGTAATAACCAGAGCCTCACTGGCTGAATCCACTTATTCGTGTACAGAAGAGCGTGAGCTGCCTTCTTTCACATGCTTGCTGCCATTCCTGTGCTCACAGTCATTCAATCATTCTGCTGAGTGCACCTACACATTTTAAATGTACATACTGAAGACTGAATACATACATACAAATGCATCCATAGCATGGTTAATGATTCTATCACATGATTATAAGGGTTCCTCCACACCTCTGCTGAACACGGTTTTCTGTGATGTAATCTATCTTGTCTGAAAGAAATGAAGCATTATTGTGTAGAGAAATCTGTTATCATTGGCATGTGCATGTGTGTGTGTGTGTGTGTGTGTGTGTGTGTGTTAGAGCCCAACAAGTTTTTTGTCTGAAACTGATTTTAATGCTTGGAGAGGCAAATTAATGATATCTGATGTACCTATGTGTGGTGTTGATTTTATATATATATATGTGTGTGTGTGTGTGTGTGTGTATTTTTTATGGTGGCGTAAAAGATATTCTTGAAAAAATCTCTTTCAAGCTTGACTTTGAAAGAGTAACTGCATGTTTTGTTTTTCGTTTTTTTTCACTCCAGCAATTTTGCCTAGAGTCACTTTTTTGTCCGTACATGTCTACTTGAAATGCAACCGTTGACAACTTAAAAATGAATGATTGTGCTAAAACCTTGTTTGTGCTGACGGTGTTGGTGCATTACCGGTGTAACACGTCAGTACTGATATTTCTGTCAAAGGCTAGCATCAGACAATAACACTGTGCACCAATATATGTCAGGCCCTACTGTCAGTGTACGTGTGTGTGTTTGTGTTTGTGTGTGTGTGAGAGAGACAGAGTGGTGTACAGCACAGCATTAACCCCGTGATGTATAAAAGGCCTTGGAACCAAAGGTGTTTTCTCCGCTGTAGGCCACATAGAGAAAGCCATCCTCGTCCTTCTCCTTGTCGTACAGCTGGCCCATAGTCAGACTGCAACACAGACAACAGTTCATTAACCATTTAGTATCTTTAAATTCCACCATGTTCATGCAAAGAAATTTCCATGTATCAGTGTCCCCCTGACCCCCCTTTATTGTTTGTCTTGTCAGGGTAGAAAAACCTCTTTAACAGCATTTATACCATAATAGAACACTAGAACCACTGAAACCCAGGATGACAGCAACAATAATCATATACTGTATATTCTTGCATACTTGTGTGCAATCTCATTAAAATACCTCATCAGAATCAATTCAGGTTAAGGTCTTCCCATAGACAACCAGTGTAGTGCTGATCAGTTCTACTGTGAATATGTAATACATCAAACTGGATCATGTCAGAAGTGGATTACACTGCCTAAACCATATCTAATTTTTAAAGGAATACTCTGCAAAATTCCCTTTTCCAACTTACCCAGACTGAGACGAGATGTTCGATACCATTTTCACCTCTGTACGTCCACTGGTTCGGTTCTGATGGTTAGCATTTCATGTTAGCTTAGCATAAAGACTTGAAATCTACAGGAGTCATTAGCCTAGCTCTGTCAAAGTGAAAAAATAAACCTTACAGCAACTCTGAAGCTGTCTTATTTACACAATGTATCGTGTGTTACATGGTGATGAAATACACGTCTTGGACTTTTTTTAAAAAAACGAGAGTTGTTTTAGGAAAAGTTACATGGTAGGAACTATATTCAGTGATTGTAGTTCCTACCATCTATAGTTCCTTCCATCTAACGTCTCCCAAAACTTCCAAGACATGTATTTCAAATACTTGATACACTGTGTAAATAAGACAGCTTCGGAGTTGCTGTAAGGTTTATTTTTTCACTTTGACTGATCTAGGCTAATGACTCCTGTAGACTTCATGTCTTTATGCTAAGCTAACACAAAATGCTACCCATCAGAACCAAACCAGTGGACATGCAGAGGTGAAAATAATATTGAACATCTTGTCTCAGTCTGGGTAAGTCAGAACAATAGTATTTTGCCCGAAATGTTGGAGTATTCCTTTAATTAAAGGTCAGCATCACCCTGATAGATCAGCATACTGACATACTGGTCAAATCCTACACATAGGATTGGACAAGTATATCAATACATTTTCTGTTGTCTTGTATGTGCTTTTTGTATAATTGTTATGTCCTTTGTTTTAACCCTGCAGAGCACTATGCCTGAGAAAATGTTATATTATTGTTTATCTTATCTCATTATACACCCACAGCACATTTCAGAGGGGTCGGCGACATGAGTCTATTGTGATAACATGTTACTATTTTATTGTTAAGTGGAGATAAATCGATTATGTAAAGGAAACGGTGGCTGCAGTATTTCCTTTCAACCTCTATTGAATAGATGAGGGTGTATCCCTGCTAAGATACTAATCTATCTTTAGTGCAGGCATACCCTCCTCTAACAATGGCTACCTATGGCTGCTGGCAACTGATAGGATGGATTTGAGATGAATATGAGGTCAGGTCAGGTCAGTGTGTTCCTACAAATAAACACAGTTAAGGTACATGACTGTTATAAGATGCAACAGATAGCAGTGTGCACCAAGTGGTATATAGATGCCTACTGAATGATCTGGTTAAACTTAAGTCTGCAGGCATCATGTAAGTCGTTAAGACCTTTCTAATGTTACCTGGAATTCAATTTGACACCACTTTCAAATACCAAAACAAAGAAACAGAGCAGATAAAACAGGCTGTCTCTGACTGATCAAAGATACTAAAAGCAGGTCAACTATAAATGGGCAGTATATGAAAAAGGGCACCAGGAAATCAATTATTAATATACATAAAGTTGAACTGTGTTTAGTATATCAACCTATGATGCTCATTGTACTAACAACCCTGTCCTGGACTAATATGACTTGTCATGATGCAGCATAAAGATACCTGTTATTACATGGTGAAAATACTATAGAACTCGTGGACTCCCTGGCCTAAGGCTAACTACAGGAAGTGAATTTCTACAACTCAAGCAATACAGCACAGAGCTCTGAGAAATGGGTCAGACTCTCTAGGTATTTGTGCATCACATTAGCATGTAAATAGCTGCAAGTGCAAGCAGATAAGTGGTGGTGTTTGATCGGTGTAAATGCAGGTAGGTGTGGCTCCATCCGCTTTCACAGGGAGATGGATTTCACGCACGCTAAGAACTAATATGGTGCTGGTCTTCAGTTACATCGATGGCTGGATAAACAGACATGCACGTACATACACAAATAAGGGGATCTTATTTAAGCTTTCACTGCACATCACTTTAAGTAGGCCACAGCTTTGCAAATACTTATTTAATTACATTAGGGCCAACTAGTTAAATGACATCATGCAATTCACAGCAACAATATCGTAGCATGTGAACAAATTATTGGCCTTCAGGAGGCGACTGCATAAGGCACATTTAGCCGTGATAAACAAGAAGCAGATGTTACAGCAGATTCAGGGTGTGGCATAGTATTTCCTTAACTCTGAAAAAAAAACAGGTTCCTCTATTCCATCTATATCAAAATATTTTACTGAATAAATTCTCATTAGCAAATTGGATTCTTTTTACATGTTTGAAATTGAGTTAATTTTGTTATGGTGTCTCCACTCTTTAAAGTTAGGTAACCACTTCTCTTGGGTATGGTGCTGTGTTTTAGAGGTGCTACATGTAGCATTTTGGCATCAGTATATCATTACCAAATTGTATGACGACTATAAACAAATAACACTATCACTGATCAGACTGGCAGCCTCTCCCAGCTGTTACACTGCTTTTGACATTTGATTTAGTGGGAAATCTGTTGTGCTGTTTAACAGCACAAAACAGAAAGAGGGCTCTGTTCCTCCTGTGCTAACACACCTTAAGTTTTCAGAGTTTTGTAACAATGGTGATGGTGGAAGTGCTGAAAAGCAGATGGAAAAAATGCAATTCCAACATATTTAGTGAAGCTAAAGGTGCCAAGGAAGGGAAGGAAGGACATAATGCATCATCCTCTTTGTCACAGGAAGCAGTGGGGATTATGGGAAATGTGGTCTTAATTTTGAGAAACACTAGCCGTGGCTAGTACAACTGGTGTGAGATAGAGGCTACTAAAGGATTTAACAGCAACTGTACCAGGGTATCATAATTTGATCATGAGATATTGATGATTAACAATGCTACACATTGCACTTCTAAGTATTTGTGATGCTAACATTTTTTCTATGAAAATACACTGATGCACATGATACCACCAAATTTGAAGGCAATTAATGATGATTAGTACCCTTTCATGGAGTCTTTCTTCTTGCAATCCACTGTGTTAGTAAGTCTGCACATCTTCTAAACTCCTATTCCATCTGATGAATTGTGTAGCTTGCCTAGTGCAGCTTTAACTGACCTGCTATTTCCCATTGATTCCTATAAAATGTATCACTAGCTTTATGAACACTCTCATGGACAAAGCCCCTTGGGACATGCTGTGTTCACCTGGACTGGGGGACCGTTTTGTCCACGAAGAGGAAGATAGCTTTCTCTGAGGGCAGCTGGATGCGTTTCCTGATGATCCACATGAACTGAGCCACTGTGATGTCAGAGGGCACCAGGTACTTCCTCTTATCAATGTCCACTATCTGTGAACCGGACACCTTCTCCACAATCACCTGGAATGCACACACAAACATAAGCATATTTGTAAAGCACCACTGTGTCACAGACTGCCAATCTGAATACTGTCTGACTAAAATCTAATCTGTTGACATTCATTGTTCACTTAATTTCATTACTTGTTTATCTGTAGCCTTAGGAAATGGACGTAATTCATGAGAATGAAATGTCGGGAATGCTAACAAGTTTATGGCTTATTGTTTATTGTGGATCCCTATTAGTCAATGCACAAGCAACAGACTAGTTTTGCTACGGTCCATTTAAAACGTCAATACAATACAATCGAAACATTTAATATCAAAATCACAATAAAAACTTTTAAAGCATAAATACTATATAAATAAGTATAATACAGTATAAGAAACACTCCCAAAAAATATGGGAGTGATGATGAATTATCTATTAAATATGTTATGCCCCCTATGACAGGAATGTTTTTTTTATCAAGAGAGCAGGTCTAGCAGCCCCATTCTGTTCAATCTTGGGAGCAGAAACTCAAATTATAGAATAATAACCAAGATGAAATAACACTGAAGTTTATACAACCTGCCTACATAAAGTAGATGTTAGGTAGGTAGTACATTTCCTAATAGTTGCACTACTCATACCCATCTTAGGAACTATTTGATTAATATGCTTAGTACAGGAAAGTGTGTTACTAAGGGTCACTCCTAAAAGCTTTACCTTACTTGTTTAACTGGTTGACCTGAAATCTGTAAATCAAGTACAGGTTCCATAGCTAGACTATGCCACAATCCAAAGACTGCTAGTTTTCGATATATTTAAAACAAGTCTATTTTTTGCTACCTACTCAAATACGACAGATCCTCACATAGGATGGAATTAAGTTAATTGCTCTTAGATCCAGAATAGAAATGTATAGAATCATCTGCATAAAATATCATAGTGGATCTTTAAGTAACAAACGGAAGATCATTGGTAAAGATAAAAAACAAAGTGGTCCCAGACAACTGCCCTGTGGCACCCCACAGACTAGATTCATACTATTAGCCAGAGACAATTAGGTAACCCCATTGAGTTCTAGAGTATCAACAGTTTTATAACCAAGAAACAGCCATGGAATCAAACCTATAACACTTTAGTTTATCTATAAATAAGACATGGTCTATGAAGTCAAAAGTTGGGGTAAAATCTAATAAAAGTGCACCTGTTAGTACAGCTTCCTTAATCCCCTTTAACTAGTCATCAGTCATTTTTACCAGTGCAGTACAAGTGGAATGATCTTCTCTGTATACATGTTCAGCATTACTTATCAAATTGTTTTTGGACAAATAAACCTGAGTTTGTGTATATACTACCCTTTTCAGTTTTGGACAAATTCCACTTATCAGGGGGCATTAACTATATGACATATGGGAGTAGATCTATAACTAGCTGATATACAACTAGCAAAATGGCACGGAGATCCACCAAACAGATTTTGAGATATTCCAGTGCAATATTGACATTTTGGCCTGCTGGTGGCACTAGAGGGAAAGTCATGTGGTCACCAAAATTGACAGGTTTGATCCTTTAGCCAACAAGAATGTTGTCACTAATTAGATTCTGAGATATGCTGCTCTGGACCTAACCGCTGAGAGGCTGGCTGACACGGTGATGTAAATATTTAACTCAAATATTTAACTCAACAAAATGCAACAACAATAATGTGTTGCAATGTTTATCACTCTTATTGGACACACACTACATTTTGGAACTATTTTGCTAATTGAAGAACGCTCCTGTACTACTACACACTGGAGCCTATTTACATATCATTCCACCTATCAGTTCTACTAGCAGTTCCAAGAAAAGTTCCAAGAGGGAAAATTTGCATAGTATTACACTGGTGTTATTCAGTGAACAAAATAGTTCCAAAATATAGCATCGGTCTATGGGAGTGAAAAGCAGCTAACATTTTAAGCTAACATTTAACTGCCTACTTACTTGGACAATTACAACCACAACTCCAACCATGGGGATCGCCTCTGGGGATAATGTCCATGAATTCATATCACGGGTAGCAAGTAAGTCATACCACCTGGTGTCAGTAATTCCAAACTATCCCTGTACATACATTTCATTTCAAAAATCATCAAGGAATTCTTCACAATTACAAACAGTCAAAAAATACACCACTGATTTTTGTCCTCATCACACCTGCTTGATAAAATGGTTCAGAACTTGTTAGGACTGGATAAATGAGGTTCTGCTGTATTTTACTGCAATATAAATCTTTTGTAATAGCTTAACTCTTCCACCAGTGCTAACCAACTGTACTTGATGCCCTAACCAGCCCGCACATTGGGAGGAACCTTCATCTGTGTTTACCGTCTCCGTGTTCTATTCTTCCCAGCAGTGTTTCCATTGAACAGGTGCAGGACGAAAGAAAAAAACAGTCAAAGGGATCAGGTTTAACAGGCATTGTCATCCACACAAAGACCCTGAGAACAGAACACAAAGAGGCATTTCCTAAACCAGCTCAGTTTAACGCCTGCTGTTGTCCACGTGTGGCACAGGGTCACTTTGTAAGCACTCTGACCCGAGGTGTCAATCCACCGCTCTGCTCTAGTCCGCTACAATTAGCATGGCAAAGTTAGCCTAAAAGGCAACTGCTTTTCAAAGGCAATAGAAGGGTGTGTGTCCTTCCATACCCAGTTGTGAAATGAATTACAGGCTATAACATCATGTCAGATCATGAACACATAGTATATGATGCTATTCAAGTGGCTCAAAACTAGGGTTCATCCACCGGCAGTTTCTTTCTTCTCAGGGTGGAGAAGCCTCTGAAACAGCATTTAGACCATCATGGGACATTAAATATCTGTTAAAACCCAAACTAATAAAATTCTTTTAGGGTTAGCAGCTCATTAAAGGCAAGGTGATCTAACGCACATATCGAGGATATATTGGGCCTTTACATGAAGAAACTACGTAAGTTAAAAAAGGCCAATATCCAAGGAAAATTTAATTTATTGCAGCTTTTTCAGACTATTTTCCTCCATCGTTTTTTTTAATGAACATTTTTAGATGTGGTGTAGATTTACAGCACCTTCCAGCTGTTAATCATGTTTCAAATTGCTTTTTATGGTGTTATTTATTTGTTGTGTACCATGAATGCAATATCTGTATTAATTTTATTCTGTATAAACTGATTTGATGGCAAATGAGTTTCCCCATTGGGGATTAATAAAGCTGTCTGATCTAATCTAATCTATCATCACTGGCAAGTCGATACATTGCTCTGCTGGAAACACACTGGGCAAGGTAACAAGGTTGCGTATAATCTAATGCTGTTTTCTCAGCAGAGACAATTGTCAGCAGAGAAGGGCAGGCAGGGCTAAAGCGGCCACTGGCTGCTGAGTCAAAGCCAGTGGCCTAGTAACCCACACCACTGCAGGGAGCAGCAGATGTAATGCTGAAACACAGCTGGGGCGCGGGAGGTGTGGGTGAAATACTAGAGGGCTCTGCTTGCATGGGGGTATGAAAGAGACGGGGCGGTGACAGTGGACCGAGAAGAACTGATGGCCTTCTCTAATCTCCAGGGTTCCCAGCCAGTCTTGGAATTCCTGCAGTATCGTGGAATTTTTAGATGTGTATTCCAGTGAAGGAATTCGATAGGCTGCGTGGGCAATTTAGGGAGCATCACCAAACTTTACAAACAGGTCGCCATAAAGGAACATGGCAGAACGTATTTATTTCACACATTTACAGCGATATTTGGTTTCCCGCCCAACTGCAATGGAAACCAGACTGTTACCCTTTTAAAAAACAACAATAACAAAGCAGGAAGGAAAACACTTTAAGGAACAGTTCGCCCAAAATACACATGAAGACATTTTCCTACTTCCCCCTAGCGCAGCCTATCCATCCAAATAGTTTCTGTTTTGATTTGGCTATCTGTCTCTCTAGTACGTCACTCTAATACAATGAGGCTGTTTTGTTTTCTGGAGCTCAAACTGTCAAAAATTTACATGTGTAAAACCTCAACAGCAGCAGCTCTTTCCAGAAACAATGCCACTGATACCTGACATAATCCACAGCCACCTCCTGTGGAAGAACACTGAAAAACGGTATCTACCTCTAATTCATACAGAAACGGTCTGGGTGGATATACTGCACTAAGTGGGAAACTGTGGTGAACTGTTCCTTTAAGGAAAGACATGTCAGTGTAATTTTACATCAGGGCCACAGTGGGAACCCTGGTTTCTGGCCAAATCCTAATCTTTTAATCATGACTTTTCAGTGCCACTCACTCACTCTTCTTTTCCCCCTCATCCCTGCCATGCGCTCACTCATTTGTCATTCACTCCCTCTTCTCTCTGTCTCTCTCTCTTGTCACACACACACACACACACTCACCGGTACTCGGTCAGGATATTTGTTGCGTATTTTGGCTGACTCCACACATCGGTGCTCTGAGGGAGAGACAGGAAACAAACAGGAAGTCAGATTAAATGGATGACCAAGGCCTCTCAGGAGTCTCCCCTGATGCGTCGCTGCCAAACACAGCCAAGCAAAGTCCAATATAGTGCTCCATATGCAAGATCAAGCACCACATAAAGGCAGACAGGCGAACCGGGGCCTTAGTTGAAGTGGAAAACTGCTGCAGTCTATGCAGCAGGGAGGAGTAGGTGCCTGTCTGGTAGAGAGGGTGTTGGAAACCAAAGAATTTCTCAGTGCTCAAATCCACTACAGAGGTGAACATGTCAGAAATCATAGCGAAGACATTCCTGGAGAAGATGATTATGTTTGTTGTAAAGAATCCAAACCAAGTCATTATTCTTTAGTGGAAATAATGAGCAGGATCAGGTGAAACTTAACATTTTAGTACTTAGGAACTGAAAAAAGTGACATCTTGATTCCTGGTTGTCCCAATAGGCATGAGCAGATGCAGCATGCAGACACTGAACAGAGAGGCCTTCAGGGGGTGAAAAGGTGTGGTGAATCCATTTAGGTTCAACACATCCCACTCTGGTTCATTAGCCTAGATAGGAGGCCTACTTTTGGAAATGCCTCTACAAAACGGGCAGCAGTGTTTCATAAAAAAAAAAATAAATAAAAAAAAAGGAAAAGAAGACATGAGGGTACTTGGAAGAGAGTATAAAATGAGATGGAAAGGGGTGGTAAGCCAAAACAACTCTGGGTTTAAACTGCCAGGAGATGCATGACAAAACAAAACAGTAATAACAGATATGTGTATTTATCCCCTCCTGCAAGTTATCTTGACTTGTGTGATTGCAGGACAACTATCCCTGATAGGTGCCATTCTCTTAGTATAGTCAGTTTCTGGAGATATAATGTCCAACCAAACCCCATTCATATTTCTAGCAATTTAGTATGGCCTTTGTAACTGCAACCTCGTAGAATATGGCTTAAAACCTTTAGCTAATCTTTAGCATGCATCCTTCAATTCGGCATACATCCAATATAACAAGTAGCGCTTATTTCAATTAAATGTCTACTTCTGTAACAGATTCACTTGCTATTTCCCCAACCAAAATAGACAGCGGATACCAGTGGGAACCAAATCTAAAAGTTGAGTATTGTGATGAAGTACTGCTTGTTGGATCAGATGCACGCCGGCTCAATCGATGTGTGAAAGGTCTGAAAACACGTTAAGCAAGGCAGAAATAAACTGACATATTTTTGTACAGGGTTTGGTGTGACGCTTTCTCCATAAGAAAGCCCAGTGCCTGTTGGGGCGACAAGCCAACTTAATAACACGATCTGTCAGCGCTGTGCAAGGTGAGCCCCCTTCCTCTGATGGATTAGCAGCAAGAGCACACAGCATTTTGTTTTTTGGTTTTGCAAAACGACGAAGCCATTATGGATTCACAGCAGTCACAGGGTGCCAAGGCAAGCATGCATGTCTGCACCTAAGGGATGACATGGCAAACTCCAAACGGAGCAAAGGAAACTACGGCAAAGGAGGAGGGTGCATGACAGTAAGAGCATCTGTTTCATAACAATCAAAATCCCTTTACCGAGGGAATGATCCTCTTTAAACATCCATTTCATTTTTGCTGGATCCCCACACTGAGGCGTGATGCTAATTTCGTGGTATAAGCGTTTAAATGAGCGGCTAATGTCGATGCAATGGAGCAAAAAATCCACTAGAAAAGGATCAAAACAAAACGTCAACAATGTCTCTCTGCCAGAAGCTTCCAACCACCGTCCGTCCAGTTAGGAGGTGACGTCACTCTGTGGTCAAACCATTCGCAGTAGGAGGAGAGGGGTAACGGTGCCTTCACGGGCTTTCGGAAATAATCTGGTTTAGGGTTGACCCCACTTGAGCGACCCTACGAAATCGTTGACAACAAAGACTAATTTCTTGACCTTGAGGTGCTTATAAAAATTTTATATTTGTATCACCAGAAAATGCTTCCCTGACTTTTGTGGCACTTATATTTCAGGTATAGGCTTTTGGAATAACTTTAAAACATTTTAAGTGCTTAAAATTAAAATTATTATCATCATTATTATTATTATTATTATTATTGTTGTTGTTGTTGTTGTTGTTGTTGTTGTTATGATTATCAATGTTAGCAATTTTGTTATTATTATTTATTTATTATTTTATTTATTTATATATTTATTTATTATTATTATTTCAAACGCCAAGTGGGGGGAAAGTTGGCTTTGGTACCGTTGCCAGTACCGTTGCCAGGATACCAGTGGCAGCCATGGTAACCGTGAGACGCTAAGCTAAAGACCGGACGTAGCCGAAACATGGCGCGGCTTGGAGTAAATAGTTAATGTAACTATTCTGTCGAACTAATGAATTGCTTAGCCGCCTTAATTGGCCTCCCAAAAGCGACTTAATTTCAGAATCTGTTAGATGGCGGTTCGTCGGCCAGAGTTAGCTTATTTTGTCCACACTGCAGTCTGTGAACAATTGCTAACGTTACTCCGTTGCCACAAAGACTCAGTTAGCATCCATGCTAGCTTGAATGTTTGCTAGCTAACTGACTGGTGATCCACAGCATTACTCACAGCGATTTTTTCCCTCCCTAGGTCTGTTTATTTTGTTATGGCTTTCTATGAAGTCTATTCACATCCGGCTTTGATTCGGTACAAAACCAGCGTTTGCACGAAAGCCACTCTGTTTCTGGTTGTTGTTTTGTGCTTTACATATATATCACCTCTGTTGGTTGCTTATAGGAGCCAAGGTACGTAGTGCTAAACTCTAAGTTGTCGTTGTTGCTGCTTCTGTTATTGTTGTTGTTGAATACATAACCTAGAAAACATCCTGTTGTAAATAACATTGCATTTAATTTAACGGTACTGTTGGAGTGTTAGAAAGGTAACGCCGTTTTATTATAGGTTTCTGGATAAAGAGGAGTACCTATGAGGAGCAGCCTGTTGTGAGGTTCCAGTACCAGACTCTGCTGGTCGCAGCAACCAGCACCAAGGGGGACTATGTTGCCTGGAGCACCTTTCCACATTTTAACAACATGCAGGGTGACAACCTCCGGATCCCCTCTGTCTCTGTAAGAAGTAATCTATTGAGTTCTGCTGCTGAAGTGTAGACCACAGTAACATGAGGCTAGCCACTTGTACCTCAATGTGTGTGACTGTAGCCAAGGCAGAAGGTTGCTACTGTTTTAGGTGTAACACTGTCAAGAATAGTTGTCGAGTCTCTGACTCGTTCTCAGCCAGTCACATCGTGTTTTTGTAGGTGTGTATTTTTGAGCTTAGCTAACAGGCTGGTAAACTATGAACCTTATAAGAGTTAAGCATGTGTTGATACAGTTGTATGTACATGTGTGTGTGTGCACGGACATGCTCCGCAGGTGAGAGAGGAAGATCAGAACCAGGATGGAAAGTTGGACCGTCTGATCTTCAGACTGCAGCTCCCTCTGAAAGCCGAGGAGCAGGTGTACAGTGTCCAGCTGCTGCTCACCTTCAGCTACCAGCTCTTTGTATGTATTCTGCCGTACTTTACACTGCCTAGCCACTGCTGTACATGACACATTGTTCCACCAGACAGGAGTAAAGTACAGGACAGGAGTCGGCTCTGCCAATCAAAAGTAATGTCTTAAACAGTCAGTCTCAGCTTGGATGGTGTGGTTCAAGATGGCAGCACATCAGTTAAAGCTATTGAAATATGGTCTACTGTCCAATTTTAACAATTCAAATCAGATCTGCTAGTTGAATCAAACCATTAACTCACTAATTGGTGTTGTTAACGGCATTAGATTTGCAATAGTTTGTGTTGGGTCTGGCCACAACCGTCATATTCCCCTCTGTGCATCACTGTCCCCATGCAGAGAATACATGCATGCATGCCACACACTTGGATTCCACATGGCATGGGTTTTGGATGGCCGATACCCATATTATAAATTCTTTTGGGGGATTGAAGCTCCCAAGAGCCAATATTGTGTATCAGTATTCAGTATGTGTAAATATGATCATTTTTAATGCAAAGAAATTCCAGGGATTAGTTCAGTATTTTATTCCTGTAAGGGTGGAAAAGCCATGGGAAAATCATAGAAAACCAGGATATTAATAATAACAATGATGATGACAATGATAATTCTATATTCATACATAATTGTATGGAATCTGATAAAACGATCCCAACAGAATCAGTTCAGGTTAAGGGCTTCCTAATAAAGACAACCAGTGTAGTGTCCATCCATCAGCTAATCCATTATATCAGAGGTCCAGGACTGAGTTTCAGTTAAAGGACAATATGCATATATGTATGATTCTAAACCTTACTTCACTCATTCTCACATTCATAGTGCTGTATTAGCAGCTCACTGTAGGGCTACAGGATGGAACATTTACCAGCCACCTACTATATGGATTTTATTTACGGTTATTTTAGGTTCACTACCTCCCTCATTCTGACAGTCATGAAGGGGTGTTGTGTTTATGACTGCTCTGCCAGCCCCTTCACTATCTAGCTAGGGTTGCCTGTAGAATATACAGACTTCTAATAGTTCCTTTACTCAGTGACTATATTTTTCTCGCAAGGCTACATTAAGACAGCTCAGATCAGAGCCATAGAAGTAAAGCATTTCTCTGTGTTTGTCCAGAGGATGTCCACAGTGGTGATGCAGAGCCTGGCCTATGTGCAGCACTCCTCCTCTGTCCCCGGAGCTCAGCTTTTCATCAGCGGAGACCTGAGGCTGAAGCAGAGGACACCCCTGCCTCACCGCGGACTGTACAATGTTTACAATGTGAGATGACACCAAGCAAATATCATGTGTCGCAACAAATTTGCTACACATAAGTGCCTCACTTCACTTTGCACTTTCAGTGGCAGACCTTTGATTGCTATGCAGATAGATCAGAAATGGAAATTTGGTGTGTCCCTATTTGTAAAACTCCTCTTTTCTCTTCTCTTCTTTCTTTGGCTAAGGTTTCAGTGGTCGATGGCTCCAGCCCGTTTGCGAGTGCGTATGACCTTGTCAATATAATTGGGGCCTACCAGGATAGAAACTGTAAGTTGACATCTGCTCTTGCTGTGTTCGTTCAGTGTTGAATGTTCTCTGTATCGATTTGCTGAAAACATTGAGCACCGTATTACAGTCTTGGAAACGGCAGTGAGAGAAAGCAGAGCTGTCACTTTTGTGGCCGAGCAAGAAGCCAGATTAACGACGTTCACCTAAGAAACAGGTTGCTGCGAATCTAGGTTTCCGTGTTGACGGGATGGCCAAGAAAAGGGCAAGTCTGACAGCTATCTCCCACAACTTTCTCCCGCGTAACATGCTGCAGGCTCGTCAGGTTTTACTGATGAATAACCCCACGTGAGTTCAAGTCAACCTGCAACCGAGCAGGTTAGCTCCAGAGCGCAAGTTACCTGACCTAGAGAAACCCCCTCCCATGGTAATGCAAATCACATAAAAAAATAATGCTCATATCTCTCATCTTATTTTGTCAATCTGCCCGGGAAGATGAGATAAATTAGCATTACTTGTTACTTGTATTATAAGTAATACAAGTTTATAGCAGGGTTCAAAAATGCATAACCTGGAGCCCAAACAAAGGAAAAAATAGAGCCTTTTCACAACAGCCATTTTGATATGAAATAGTAGAGCAAGCACAGGTGATACTAATGACATTAATTAAGGTTCCATTTAAGTGTAGTAGAGTCTTTCAGTGAGCCAGCATGATCAATAGCAGGACCCTGGCTCTGTTAGACCTAGATGGAACAGAACCTTCATTAATGTCATTAGTAACACCTGTGTTTACCTGCCATTTCATGTCAAAAAAGGTGAAAAAGATCTATATTATGTGATGAGTCTTTTAAGCCTTTTCCTCCATTCAGATGGGAAGGACAAAGGTAGTGCCATCCCATAATGTCTGTTTGTAACTGTTGAACATGGTGATGGACCTGTGACGTAATACAGTCTCTGCATCTGATGATTGATCTGCATGGTGTTACATTGACCAAAAAATATATGGCTATTTTACTAGGCAAGGAGCACCCTAAGGTGCAGACACTGCTCCATCAAAATGATCTCATGTTCTAAGATCCTAATGTTTCCGCACACATACTGTTGAACAAACTCCAGGGCTGGTTTCATGAACTGCAGAATGAAGTCGAACTCCTTCCATGGCCCTGATCGGCACATGTAAAACATCACTGAACCTGTTGGGGAAATAGATTTGCATCTTCGTTCCAAAATGACCGGAGGCTTGCTTTCTTGAATACAGATCTAGTTCATCACTCCACATAGTTGACAATGCAGTATGACTGCATGACAAGGAGGATCTGAAGCTGATCTGAAGGCAAAAGCTGGCCCGACCACTCATCAAATACTTCAATATAATGAGCCGCTTAATAGATAATTCATGTCTTGTTAGGTGTTGTTTTGTTAACCCCCTGTAGGTTGTGAGCTGGATTTGAACCTGCAGCTTTGTGTGTGCACAC
>OMKZ01042520.1:5327-16928 GCA_900302535.1 Neoniphon sammara
CCACACACCCCCCCCCACACACCCCCCCCCACACCCACACACACACACACACACACACACACACTCCTGACTATTCAATCAGTCTATGAAATGAACAGTTGAGAGGTGATGGACAGCAGCACCCTCAACGTCAGCAGGCTGCTGCGGCTACAAGCTGAGCTAACAGCCATGTTGATGGAGCCGTCCAGCCTGAGACAGGAGGCAGAGCCGGCTTCATGGCACTCCTGCTGACAGGTAAAACCACTGAAGGGAGAACATGGTGTCTTCAGCATGCAGTCACTGGTGCATCCAGCCGTCCATACAATCGCATATTCATTCCAGCTGACCTGGCTGAAGGCTCTTTAAAGCTGTTGGATGTTTAGTTACAGATCTGTGTTAACTGTGCTCAGACACCTCTGACATCTGTAAAACACGTGAATGCATTTGATACAATTTCAGAACATGAAATATTTCTACCTCACAGTACCTCATGCCCTCCATACAAAACTCAGTTGCTTTGATATGTTTGTAGCACATTATGCCAATGCAGCTGAACGTCTTGCATGACCTCAACTGTGAATAAGAAAAAATATTATGAAGCATGTTTTAAGGTCTGCTGTATGTGGTTGCATTTTAGTCTCAGACAAGCAAACGTTGCTGTGCTTACATCACTGGACAGTGTTGCACTCGCTGTTGCAGTTTCTTAGAAATGTTTACAATCACAAACAGTAGTTAGAAACATGTCATGGCCCATGACAAAAAAAAATCACATTCATTTTGGGACATTACTTTAATTTCCATAAAAATACGACACCATCACTGAGAAGACTGGCAGCCTCTACACTGCATTATATTCCCCTTTTCTGCCAAAAAGTTCCAGTCCAAAGTTCCTGGGTCTTTATTTTGGAGGAGGGTTCCTAAGCTGTAGCATGTTTGTGTTTCCACTGCACCCCAAGAACAGCAAACTTAATGCAAATAAGGAGGAGCTGTCTAGTCATTCTGTGTGTGACTGACAACAGCAAAACAGTAAACAGTAAAAGATGTCGAAGCCATTGTTATGTTCGTGATTTGCTATGGTAATGCCGAGCTTTTGCATTTGGTTGAGAGGATATACATGGAGCTGAGAAGAGGAAACCTACTCAACAATCTCTTGATAGAACGACCTTTTAATAATTTGTGTTTGTGTTTGCTTGCTCCTGGTTTTAAAAAACGTACTTTGCATTTTGTGCTGCTTGCATCATATGTTTAACCAATCTGGGATGTACTGAGCTAAACTCCACCCAGATGGTCCTAAGGAACTCAGAGAGTACAACCTTGGTCACAAGGACAGTTTTGGGGCACAGGAACCCAAATCGCCAGGACAAGGGACTTGTTCCTCTCGTGGAAACAGAGGTAAGGATTCCTGATTCCCAACAGGGTTCCTGTGTTGTGGGGAGAGTTCCTGCAGTGGAAAAGGGGTATTACTTTGTGTGGGTCATATTTGAGAAGTCTGCTGGAGGAGGGCACTGTTCGTCCAGTGCAAACAGATCAAAAGAAAGGACCAGCGGCAGACTGAAGGCCCCAAAAATCTCAAGGAATGCCCACCCCATGGAATGCCTCCTTCGTCCTTACCCTAACCTTACCCGCACCACACTGTTGCCCAACCTTAACCATATCTAATCTACATCCAAACTTAACCATCCATTTCTAAGCACATCCTGAGATGGGCGTTCGCTTGAGGTCTTCGTGTCTGCCATCAGATCTTCTTGAAAGCTTTTAAATTTCTGTCAACGGCAGATGATTGAAGGAGTGAGAGACCAATGGAAAAATCTCTTCCAACATGTTTATCCTCTTCAGTAAAAGACAAATCTGGCAGAAAGGTCGGAGGAGGGACAGGACTCAATGGGGCTTACGGTAAATGTGGCCATACAGTTTGCAAAACACTATCAATATCATATAAAATACTGGCTACCAAATAAAACTATGGTCTCATTTGTATGTGGTCTTTCTACCAAGGTATCACAGTTAATTGAACAGGGATAAATTAATGTTTAAATATGACAGCACCTTTAAAACTTTATTACTGCATAGTCCTTACCCTTAACAAGTCGAGGAGTGTTACTGCTGGTTGTCATTTTGTTGGTCTGATTGGAAGTCTCTTCAGAGAGAGTGGAGGCTTGTTCAATGGTTGTAGGTTTCTCAATGTGTCTCAAGGTCCAGAAAAGGTCTTGAGTATTGCTGATATCTTCTGTACTGGTATAGAGGGTCATCAAAGTGCTAACAGAGACATCATCATCATTGTGGTTGTTGGTGTTGCTTATGTCTGTGTTAATTTTAACAGGGAAATCCAAGGGATATTTCTGTTCTTCACCAGTTTCTCCTCTAGGAAAGAGACTGGGTGTATCATTGTCAGTGCTGATTTCAGCAATGCTAGAAGCTAAAAAGGTTTCATTGGCGTATTCAGAGAAGTTTTTCACACTGTGTGAATGAGACAGAACATCCGAGTTGTTTTTCTGCATAGGAGTCTGGAAAGTTGCATAGTTTTCTGTCTGTAGAATAGAAAAAAAAACCTGTGTGAAAGCCAGCTGAGACAGTTACCTTTCTGTTGCCTTCTTGAAATGAGGACAGAGCGCCTACTGATACATACAGTTCATTGTCTTTTTGGTTTTTGTTTCTGCTAGAGCTGACATTAGATTCTGTTGTGCTTGTTTTCGTGATATAAAGCTTGCTGAAAGCTGTGGGCAGAGTAGTTGGAGCTGTAGTCTTGGAGTTGTCTGATACGCCGCTGCAGTTTTTGGACTTGTCAAGGCAGTCCTGCACATAAAACTGTCAAGTTTAGATGTAGCTATTTACTTGTAGGTGCATTTTAGCGTTCTGTGGCAGTATCTTACCTCATCATTTTTATTTAATCTCCCTCCACTGATATTCGTCGTGCTGAACAGCACTAGAAGAATTATAATGTAAAATACATCAGTGCTTGTTTGACATCAAAATCATGTCATCAAATTTAATTTACGCCATGGACTGCTTACTGTTGCACAAAAAAAGCAATTACAGTCATTATTGTTGAATGCAGCACTCTTACCAAGCAGAAAAATGGTTCCTTTTAAGGATGAAAAGCTCAATTTCCCCTGCTTCAAAATTAGAAATTAAGCTAATCAGTCATGCCACTCCAGCATTAAGACTAGACTAATCTGATTGTTAATTGCAAATTGGTTAAATCGGGCAAGGTACCTTTTACGTTCTGCTTCAGTGGCATCATTTCACCTGTAAACAAATGAAAAACTAACCAGGGGAACCTATACGGCTGTGGGACCAAGTAATGGGCTTGTTACCTCATCTGGGAGCTCATTGCATTCTAATTAACAGTGTTGATGAGCTTGGTCTTCCAAGAGCTATAAAACCTGGGGTCGTCTAATATGTTTGGATTGAAGCTGTCATTCTTTGTGCTATTATATCAATGTGGCTCAAATATTCATTCCAGATGACCTGACTGGAAGCTGTTCTAACACTAGGGAGGACATGCCACAGACTTCTGAATCACTTGACCTGCTTTGAATCTTTGAATTAAAATATCTCAGTTTTCATAATGTGATCATCACCATGACTTTTTCCAGACCTACTTCTCCTACAAACCAGTTTTCTAAATCACACAAGGAAACAGTTGTTAGAATTGCTAGCATGCTTGTTTTCTCTCAAGACCCACCAAAATCCATCGGCCCTTCTAGCTTTAAGCTGCAAAACAAATGCAATGGTGAAAATGCACTGACTTACCAAGAAGTAGGATTATAACATTATGGGTTTTAAAATGCTGATATATTGAGAAGTTGGGTATTTTTTAAATCTGATCATTTAGTATTCAGTATTACCCCAGAATTTAATTCCTGCCAGGATGGGAAAGCCTCTGAAACAGCATTTGGAAAATCATGACACTAAAACTGCTGAAAGTCACAGAAAATATTTTAGGGAGAGACAGCTGCTTCTTGAGGCACAGCGAGGCAGGCTTCCTGGAGGATCCAGGCCTTGCTGCCTGAAGCTGTAAAATGTTGGGTACACTGCTGCCTTCAAATGAAAACTATAGGAATTCCATGAATAAATTGATTTTGCAGACTGCCATCCCTGCAGCTGTTGATTTCTGTGGTTGGATATCTGAAATAATAAATATTAATAGAAAAAACACTACTACTAGCTGCAATTAGGAAGGAACCTCCATATCTGAGGTGGACAACACCGACTGGCTGATTTGCTCCAGTATAAGACTCATTAATTGGTCTAACACTATTATATACCCAACAATATCTCTAGGGATACTTGGCAACAAACAGCTTTGATGATTTGAGGAAACACTTGACCAGACCACACAAAACACAATTAACCCTGTTACCATCTCTACTAGCCTGGTGATGAGGGCTACTTAACATGTATGGGAATATGCTCTGAATCCAATTGAAACCAATTATTATTAAGTTCTTAAGTCCTTCTGTTAATGATGAGCAGGTGATGCTATCCTGGAAACACATGGACTGAGTGTATTATGTGTTGAGGGTGTAATTTTGTCTGTCCCTTGCTGCTGCTCTCAGAGACTAGTTTTATTTCCTTGGTGCTACAGCCTTGATATCCAAGACAAATTTCCCTGCAGGGACAATAAAGTTTATCTTATCTGAATCAATTGTTCAGCACCGTCTTACGTGCTACCATAAACTGCTATTATGGTGGTATAAAACACTTGCAAGGTACTGAATTAAAAAGATGGAAGTTTTTCCTCATAAACAAAGTAGCCGCTGCTGTTCTGAGAAACTGCTTTAAGTCAAGATCTTTTGTCATTTCAGGACAGTTTTCTGTACTATGTGAAGCTAAAGAAGTTAAGGATTTATGCTGGGTCGAGGTTTGAGATTATTTTTTCTTTAGGGTAGCCTACCAAATATGTGAACCCACAATAGTTTGCCACACTTTTTTGTCCCATTCATGACTTTTGACAGGACATACTTCATGCTTTTGAATCGAAAAGAAGGCTTCAGAAGTTCACTCAAGGGAAAAGGCTACATTATTCATTTTAATTAATATTTACATGTTTAACACCATAAAAACACAGTACTAAACAGTATATTAAAATGTTAACATCTGCTTAACAGTCAATGAGACCAAAAAATCAGAACATGTTAAATGCAGAGTTCTGTCTCTGCTCTGATCTGATACACTTCATAACAAGGTAACTACCTCCCTAGGTAAAGACTGACCACTGCCAGGTCTGAGCAAAGCCAATAGAGATCCTATTCCAAGCAAAGCAGAAACCATTACTTTTGTTGTTTTACCAGTTTTAGAGATACAACAAATAGGTGATAAAGACAAACAATGGTGATAAAAGTACTCATGTTTATTATAATGATCAATGGTTGCCACATTACAAAGTTATCAAAGGGAGGAATGGTGGGTGGTACTACAAAACAGAAATACTACTTAAAAATAAAGAACACAGGTAAATGGGAAGTAAAAAATATAGCAAATTTCAAAGAACGCTCTTCTGAAGTTAAATCATTCCATGTTTGTGTTTCATCTGATCACGTTTTTCCTGAATCTACAGCAAGCCTTGTCTTTTCAGATCCTCATAGGTCTTCTTGTTGACAACATTACCGCTTGAGTCCTCATACTCCTCCTGAAAAAGACATAAGCCATGGCATAAGAATGTACCATATAAATGGTTAACACTGCTCAAATTCCAATTCAGCGCATTAATCCCCATTAGGTGTCTTGAGTGTGGACAAACCTCTGTGTCTGGCTGCCACCGCTCTGATGCCTTCTGGGACTTCAGCTTTGCCCACACTGGAGCACAAAGAAAACACAGATGTCTTTGTAACATCAATTACAAGAAATTCTTCATAATTCCAGCAGAATATTCTTGCTATTTCCATTCCATGCAGTCAGTATTTCCACTTGTTTGTGCCTAGTTCATGACAAAAACCCTTACGTGAGACGGCGTCCTCGATCTGGGTGACGTTGGCGAAGTGGGCGGTGTTGGGGATTCCCAGACAGCGCATACCGTGAGCATGTCGCCACTCCTAATCAAGGGAACACAGCACATACTTCAGTCTCAAAGCTACACACTTGTCACAACCTACCAACTGCACTGGATGTTGTAGTGCAACTTTGATAGGTATTATTACCAGAAACACATGACCATAGTTGGCCTCTGTCAGATACCAGTGCATTAAAACCACAATTCCCATAAACCCCATTGCTTCCTGTCCCCCTGCCCAAAGAGGATGAATGCTGGAATTGATTTTTCCCCTAAGGAAAAATCACTCCTTCCACCATCTGCTGTTGCCAGAAACTGAAAGCTTTAGCTCTGTTTGCCCTGTAAGAATAGTGCCCTCTTCCTGTTTTGTGCCATAAAGCAATCCAGCAGATTTCCAACCAATCTGACATGATGGCACCCAATGTAAAATGCAGTGTTGAGGCTAACAAGCTTTGTGCTGATGGTCTCATTTGTTTGAGAACAACTGTCTGCTATCACATAACACTCTTCAAAGTCCAGTTTGTGTTCATGTTTTTGCCCATGTAATACACTGCATGCATACTTTACATTACCATTAATCATTTTAAAAAGCATAACATACTTATTTAGATTTGTCAGGAGGCCCTTCATGTCCATTTATTATGTTATGGCATGAAACTGAACTTGCACACTTTAAAGTTGTTGGAGATTAATTGACTGGTGACGATCTATCCTAATATATTTTTGTCCAAGTTACTTTATCATTGAGCATGTTGATCTGACAAGTCTGCAGGTCTGCTTGTGCTTTCTGACATCCAAGACTTCCAAGATAGAAAAATTAATTTCCTACTTTGTAAGCAGACTGAACATAAGTTTTTAAAAGAAAGCAGTCAAATCTGCATCATCCTTTTTAGCAATGTCCATGCTCGTCTTCCACGTTTGATTTTTAGGCAAAACAGCACATGAATGCAATGCTGTTTTGCAGCAAACTTTAAAATCATCGGAGTTTCCCATCAGCGCATAAACGCAGCAGTAGTAGACCTGCAGACTTTTATGATCAATGGAACAATAAAGCAATACGGACAAAAATAAATTAGAGCAGGATGTCCACTGTGCAAGTTGATTTTGGTACCATAACAAAATGAATGGAAATTAATAGCAGCCTGGAAGGTAGGAAAAACGCATTCAAAGATCTATAATTCTAAAGCACACCATAGGAATAGAACATACCGCAAAGTGCCTTTGGAAGGCTTTGGGTCCCCTGTAGGTGTAGTTTCCACAGATCTCACAGTTGTAGTTGATGTTCAGCCCATGGAGTTTATAGAGCCAATATGGAATCGGCTGGTGGAAATAAAACAGCAGTACATGCAATCTCAGATCAGATGTAAATAAAAAAAAAACATGCAGCACACAGGGGTGGGCAAAGTAACATTCAGAAAATCGAATATGGAATAGGACCACCTTTGTGCCTTCACAACAGCTTGAGTCCTCCTTGTCCTGCTGTTATACTGCATTTTGAACTGTGTGTGGTTGATACTGAACTTTACTTCAAAAAGTTCTGTGGGGGATGAAGGAGGAGGAAATCTACTTTCCATAAAGTTTTAGTGACGTTTTCAGGGTGATAACAGGTTCACCAACAATGTTTAAACCGATTTAATTAAATCTCAAGACCAATTCCACCTCCTACAAGTAGCAGTTTTTTTAGACAGAAAGCATGGCTTTTAACAGTAGTGATACAATACTTCAGACTAAAACATAACATTAGACCGTATTTAAGACCTTTTAAAACCTATACTTTAGATAATTCATTTTGAGAATAAAAGGATAATATCAGTAATTTTCTTTTTTTCTTATCACAGTTAATACCTATGAAAAGTCAGATTTGCCAGAGTCAGAAGCTGCTACTTTCTGTTCTACTGCAGGTTTCTCCCACAAGTCATGCTCCCATTGTTTTCAAAAATACATTAAGAACAGCTGAGAGACCTGCTGCTGCCCTAACTGCTGTAATAAATCATGTTGAACAGCTTGTGTGTAGCAGTTTTTCCTAACATGACTTTATCATGCAGTTAATTATCATGTTTAATGGGACTAGCTCAAGGGGGCTGCACCAGAGACTTGTTGATGTTGTTACAATTCCTGCTGGGCGCCGATAGAGGTTGATCGATGTTGAAGATTAAAGGAATAGTCCAACGTTTTGGGCAAAATACCCTTCTTCTGACTTACCCAGACTGAGACAAGATGTTGACCACCATTTTCATCTCTGTATGGTTAGCATTTTGTGTTCACTTAGTCATTAGTCTAGCTCTGTCAAAGTGAAAAAATAAACTTTACAGCAACTCCTATGCTGTCTTAGTCACACAATGTATCGTGTATTAGACGGGAATCAAATACAAGTCTTTGAGGGTTTCTTTTTTTTATAAAAACAAGAGTCATTTTAGGAGAAGTTAGATGGTAGGAACTATAACCGCTGTAGACATATTCCATATTCAGCAGTTGCAGTTCTCCTAAAACCACTCTTTTTTTTAAAATTCAAGTTGTGTATTTCAAATACCCACACTGTGTAAATAAGACAGCTTCAGAGTTGCTGTAAGATTTATTTTTTCACTTTGATGGAGCTAGGCTAATAACTCCTGTAGACTTTGAGTCTTTATGCTAAGCTAACACGAAATGCTACCCACAGGAACCAAACCAGTGGATGTACAGAGGTGAAAACAGTATCAAACATCTTGTCTCAGTCTGGGTAAGCCGAAAAGGGGTATTTTGCCTAAAACCCCTATAAGTAATGCACCTTTTAAAGACATCATATAGTGTCTCTATTTGTTCACCCTGTGTACAGCAGCAGTGATGCTTTTCTAGACAGTGACACCTCACCTTGCCATCCCAGCCAAGCGGCAGGTTCTTGGGGTTGTAGATTATTTCGTTGTCTTCGTCTTCGCTTTCGCTCTCACTGAGCTGCTCCTCCTCCTCTTCCTCGCGCTCCTCTCCGGTCCTGGCCTGCTTCCTCTGCACGTTCTCGTGGGTTAACTGCCTCTGTTCCTGTAATAAACGCCCTCAGGTTCAACCTCATTCATTAAAGCAGTCATGTATGAAGCCACGCTGATCACATAAAGCTATGGTAGACAATTTCGTTCATTCCAACAATGCAATATACCAACCTGTAAATGCTAACAATGCACATTTTCATGTTGGAGCTCCTTTCTGGAAAAAATACTGTACCTCTATCTATAAAGGGTGATAGCTAACAGTGGATATCTGCATGCTCTGTAAATTTCTGTAAAAACAGCATGCTTTTCAAGTATTTTGCATGTTACCACCATCTGTAAATCTGTGTACAGCTTCTAGTGCACATTTGCATTATGTTTATTTGTTCCCCTGTAATGTGCATAGACAGTGATGCACACTCGCACATTTGCTTGATGCCTCTTTTTTATTCCCAGCATGTTCAGCTGCTGTCATTTCTTATGTCTTCAGCAACATGTTTGTGTTATTATCTTTATCCTATTCTCTGCTGCTGTGACAATGCAATGTTCCAACAGGATCATTTGAGTTTTATCTAATCAAGCCCCAAATATATATATATACACACACACACACACACATTCTTACAAACTCTTCATTGACTAATCCAACAGCAGCATTAACACATTAAGTGATATATTCACTTACCCCAAGAATCTCCACGTATTCATAGATCTGAGCCTCCAGGAAGGCAACTTCCTTATTACGTTCTGTGTCTCTGTAGATGTGAAAGATGGAAATTAAGATGAATTATGCCTTCAACCCTACACATAAGTGACTGTCAGCACTAGGCAGCGAGTTTTATGAGCACTTACTTTTTAGGTCCTTTGGATTTGGGGTTCTTGGCAAACAGTGAAGGATCCAGAGATTCAAGGGATTTGCCTTTTGTGCTGAAAAGCCTCTGAGCTCTCTCCTCAAGAGTCCTTTAAACACAGATTCACAAATCAAACAGCCATCCTGACTATATGACGTCCTCGCTACACTGCCTTACATTTTACTGGATGAATGTTTTGCAATATGGATATTACAAAAATGCTCACCCTCCACACTTTAGTCCCAGTGCCATGAGGGCAGACTTCAATCTGTCTAGACCTAAGGATGCCAACTCCTGTGTAAAAGAAGACAATGTAAACATTCACAACAAAACAATGTAAAAATTCAATGGACAAAAACTATTAAATTTGAGTCTGAGCACTTAAACATTTTACCTCCCAGGAAGAGAAAGCAGAGAGGTCCAAATGAGCTCCAGCGTGTGTCAAAGCACTGCTTGTCTCTTTCTACAGTCCACAGAAACAGATAAAAACAAAAAGTCAGGACAAATGAGACGAACAACCAAAAACCTAACCATCAAAGCAAATGAAGCCTCGGTCGGCAGCACTCACAGGCCAGCCGGGAAAGGTCCCGTTCTCCCACTTCTTGTCAAAATCTGTCAGAACTTTGCCGTACAGCTCGTTCTGGTCCAGCAGAGGCTTGACGCGGTCCGTGTAGTCCTGCAGGTACTCCAGCAGCATCTCCAAATACCTGCAAGATGAGCCAGCGTGTGACAGTGAAGAGCTAACATACGTAGTATATTTGATTCAGAAAATAAATACAAACTGCATTGTTTCCATTCCTGTGTTATTAAACTAATCCACACATCTGTTTGGATCTTCACTTTATCCTCTGCATGAGTGGATTTGTGTTTTCTGGACATATTTCTGTTTGTTTGATGCTTGCAGCTGCAAATATGTCCAAAAAATGACAGGCAGCAAATGTGTATGTGCCCTTCACATTCCTGCTTTTCTTTGCTTCCTCCCTCTGTGGTTTTGATGAAGTGAACAGATAATAATACACATATGCAACATTCACATCCAGTACGTTACATCTGTAAATTGATTATATTTGATATGAAAAAGTAGTTTTACAACACGTTCCCAAATGCTTAGACACTGTCAATAAATTTATGGCCTTCTGTAAATCTGCTAATGTGAATACAATGATAGAGCTGGGCGATATGGGCAAAACCAAATAACACAGTATCTCTGACATAATAACTCAATATCAATATTGAAATGATAACTGTTGGTGCTTTCCTAAAATATTTACACACAGGAGATTTTTAAGAAACAATTAGTAGTAATGTGGATATGATGACGAGTAAGTAGAGGCAAACAACACGATATGTAGAATAGCCTAAGAACAAGAAGTATGTTGGACCTACTTTTTGTATTCAGCGTTCTTCCTGTCCTTGGAGATGTCAAACAGCTGGTCAAATGAAGACAGGTAGGTGATGTACTCTATTTTCTATAAGGGAAAGAGCATAGGTATTAGCTAATATGTAAATAAATATTCAGTGAAGCATGAACTGTACACACTTAAAGAGGTTGTTACCTCAGCTCCCTTCAAGTTGATGAACTTCAGGTAGCAGTCGTGCAGATCTAGGTAGCGGCCATAGCCTTCCTCATCAGTGAACTCCACCAGGTCTGTGAAAGATACACACATTTCATTCAGTTAGCTTGTCCACTGAAGACTTGGCAAAAGCAAATAGATACTGAAGTGTGCTTGTTTTACTGGGTTTAGACTTACTCTGAGCCTCCTCGCTGGGGTTATCTCTAGCCTTCATCAGCTCCTCAAACTCCACTGACATTGGCACA
>OMKZ01042520.1:28364-46614 GCA_900302535.1 Neoniphon sammara
CCTGTTCTTTTGTGCGATAAGAAAAGCACAATTGCACATTGTGAACATAAAATCTTATTCTGAGATCAATTCCCCCCTAAACTGTACTGTACATCCTTGCACACAGTGTCTATTTTAACAAAGGCTCTGTGTCTCTCAGCCTTTCCTCACCTACTAATTGATTTGACAGTGTTAAATAGGCTGTGTTCACAGAGGCTCGGTGAAAGACATCAGATGTGAGGGGTTATGAACGGACGCTGTGATGCAGCTCATTACTCTACAGGCTTCTGTTCTTTTTTTTTTTTCTTTTTTTTTTTTTTCCCTGCCCGAATAAAGCACAGCTCATGATCACAGCGGCTCCTACAAACATCCTCTCTGGCTCGTTTTCTACGTTCCCATCCTCAGTAGAATGGAGCGGTACTGTAATTCCCTAAGGGAGACCAAAAAAAAAAAAAAAAACCAAGAAAAACACCTTTAACTTTTGTAATAGAATCATGCCTCGTTTTAGACATACAATAATTTGGCAGTGTTTTGAAAGGACTCGAGGACGTAGCAGATATTTGGAGGGATGTGTGGAGATATTTTTCATCATTCGTTTTAATCATCTTTGTCACCCAGCCAGAGAATAATTAATTGAATGTGACAAGCGCTCTGGAAGGGTATGTAAATAGCCCCCACACCAGACACATTATATTACCCCGTTGCTCACTCGGCCTTTTTTTTTTTTCTTTCCTGTGTGTGTGTGTGTGTGTGTGTGTGTTTTCCTTAATTACCATATCCTTTCATGATAGTCCTGGCAGCGTTTTGATAAGAATCCCCCCATCGGCTGAGGGAAACAATGCGCGGATTCCAAGGGGGAATTGGCCACGCTCTTTCTCTCTCTCACCGTCGTTCATTCTTGCTCTCTCTCTCTTTCCCCTTTCTGTTTCCCTCCTTCGTAATCCCAGGAAGACTTTCAGAGAAATAACTTCCAAATGAATACCAGTTAAGATCTAAAAAAAAAAAAAAAAATCAGAGCAGTAAGGCAGAAGAAAGTACCGGTGCGGAGTGTGTCGATGCTGACTGAGAGAAATGGAATTTGCTCTCTTGACTCTCAGGCTGTTGACATGATTGACTTTAAAACACACCTCAGTTTGCATTGGCATTTGCCACACAGCAGGGGTTCATTCAAACTAGGTACGCTTTCCAAAAGGAAGACAAGTCAGCACCGGGCAAGGCTTTACTATGCTACATTAGCCTACAATGTCAGTTTTAACTTTTGAGATGTGGCAAACAACAAAATGCAAATAAGATGCGTTTCCGTCATCTGGGATGAAGCAAAAAATAAGATGGCTATGTGATTCACCATAAAACCACATCCATGAGAAAAGTGGGAAGTCCTTTCTAGAATTGATTACTATTGGGCAAGTTGTTATTGTCCTTTAGTGTCAGCTAATGTTGGCCATATTTCATGCTTTCATGTGAAGACAAAAACAAGGAAATGCACTCGGCGATAGTCTAATGTGTCAACTAGGATTACACTGATGCATGGCGCTGATATTTGCCTTATATTAGGTAATGGATATCATCCACTGAGGGTCATCCCTTAAATACCATGCAGATTCCTCTCACAGTCTTGTAAACCAATGAAATTTTATTCTCTTTATTTTATTTTACTTTATTTGATTTAATTTAATTTTATTTAATTTTTTATTTTATTGTTCACTTCTTTTTAATAAACTGTTGATTTAAAGGTGGCAATGTATTCCAGAGCTTTCCAGAGCAGGCCACTCTGCTTTTAAGAGCTGCTACCCCGTGATGGTCACTGAAGAAAATACTGAATGCTTGTAATTTTTTGGCATGAAAGATATTGAGTATTGGAGCAAAGTATTGGTGGCTATTGGCGGCTTCAGTCTAAAAAAAACATCAGCACTGGCTTTTCCCCATGTTGGTCGAACACTGGCGAATATTTGCCTGACAGCTTTTCCAGCCCCCAAAGCCACATTTGAATCGTCGTTGAGCAAGATGCACCATTTGTCATGTCGATAATAACAAACCCGCATCATTATTTAGCCACTGAATTTATTTATCGTCAAAAACATTTCCCCCTCGGGCAAGTGTAAAAGCTTTTTTTGTTTTCTTGTTTGTGAAAATTCTCTTTAAAATTTCCACTTCCATGCAGCCTGTCTAATTCAAGCATGAATCGCATGAAAATACTTGGATGGAAACCGGGCTCATGAGGCCTTAGTCATGCTTTTCCAAAACACACATCTGGTCCCTGCAGCACATCAGTCTGGGCTGGCGATCCCGTATGTTTTCCTTGTCCCAGGCCCGGGCCTGCAGAACAGGCCTTTTTTAGGACAGCGGAAAGTTGCTTGACCTCTGAGTCAGAGGGTTTCTGCATAGCTGCTTTTTACAGATTAAGACCATTACAGGCAGCTCTTATTTTAGCAAGAGGGAGAGGCGATTTTTAATCGGTGTGGTCGACGTGTAAAACGTTCCTAGCATCGATTCTCCTCATATCTTACTCACAGGTTGCGAGAATATCAGTCTCTTAGCAGCTGTTATTGTTATGAAGACTGCAATACATCAAAGTCATAAACAGAAGGCCTGTATCGGTATTATCAAGGGCTTAAAGTCTGCTAAAGTGCCTAATGCTGCCAGGAGTTGGATTAAAAGATGTCAGTGAAATGTACAGTATGAATTGCATTTCCTTTCCTTTGCCCACAGTCGTCTCAGAGTGATTGACAGAAGAAGAATTGGTGGAGTATGTTACCAACTCCTGTGCTGTGCCACCTGTCAGCTCTTTTCCAGCAATAATAAACTAATATAAATGGAGCTTTTACAACAGAGACGATAAGCCTGCGAGCCGACACAGTGGAAATTTGAGGGCCTTCGGCAAAACAATTTATCCGCGGACTTTGAGATGCGTACTACCAAACAAGGATTTTGCTCAAGATGAGACATCATTTCTGGACCGGCGTTGCAAGTAAAGCGAGAAATGAATTAAATCAGCAATTTGGAAACCACAATTGTTTAAACGGCCCGAGCGCTACAATCGTTATTTTTCTCATAAAGGTTAGATCAGATTACATTCCTTTATTTAATCAGGTACTAAGAGCACATTTTTTTTCAGGGGAGACATGAGAGCAAAACACATTCATCAAACTGACACAGCGAAATTTAGTCAGCAGCATGCAAGGACACATTATAGAAACAGTTGCAAATATTGTAGAAAATGAGACGTCAGTGTGTTAAAATCACTGAGGGAGATGACAAATTCTGTCTAGTCTTTTGCAGTCTGTTATGAGAAACCAGTTGACTGTAGACACCAGAGAAAAAGTAGAGCCTGTAGTGCATTTTCCTCATTGTTGCAGACCAGTGGACTCTTTTATATAAACGTGGAACACTTTGTCATGTAACTCTAGCCTTACGCTTTGTCGCCTTGTTTCGACGCGGTTGAGGCTGGATGTGCGAGGCGCTCTGCCGTTGGTGTGCTTTGCCCGGCCTTGCTGATACTAGGCAGGTGCTGGAGCTGTAAGCTGCATTTGTAATGCCGCTGTGAGACAAAAGGGAGGAGGTTCACTTTATTAGGGAACATCCAGCAGCCTAACAGCCGGCTGGCGGCACAGCAGCTGTTCAGCCGGCATCTCACCGCTCAGGCAAAATGCTGCGTGTATATATCATACAAGAACAGAGACACTCAAAGTATGGTATGGCTATGTGGTCAAAGAATGTTATGTCTTTTCAGTTGATAATGATGCTATTATGATGTACAAATTATTAAAGAAATACCCAGACTGAGGCAAGATGTTTGAAGGCATTTTCACCTCTGTACGTCCGCTGGTTTGGTTCCTATGGGTAGCATTTTGTGTTAGCTTACCATAAAGACTTGAAGTCTACAGGAGTCATTAGCCTAGCTCCGTCAAAGTGAAAAAATAAACCTTGCAGCAACTCTGAAGCTGTCTTATTTACACAATGTAAATAATACATTATACGGTAGTGATTTTGGATTTAAAAAAAAAAAAACTTGTCATTTTAGAAGAAGTTAGATGGTAGGAACTATAACCACTGAACATATGAACATATGTGTTCATTGGTTATAGTTTCTACCACCATAAAAAAAATTCTGATATGTTTATTTCAAATACACATGATACATTGTGTAAATAAGACAGCTTCAGAGTTGCTGAAAGGTTTATTTTTTCACTTTGATGGAGCTAGGCTAACAACTCCTGTAGACTTCAAGTCTTTATGCTAAGCTAACACGAAATGCTAACGACATGCTACTCATAGGGACTGAACCAGTGGACGTACAGAGGTGAAAATGGTATCAAACATCTTGTCTCAGTCTGGGTAAGTCAGAAAAGGGGTATTTTGCCCAAATGTTGGAGTATTCCTGTAAAGCTCTTTATCCTGAGTAAAAGCTTCACTCGATAATCTCCACTCTCCAATCTCATTTGTTTATTATAACAAAGTATTGCAGTTACATTTGGTAATTATATGTAACACGTTTAAAACATAACAGTCCCATAGGCCTTTCTTGCCAAGCCACGCTTCATTTCTGTCTGTGCTGCAGCATACACAGTGTAACATTCTACATTGGCGATGACTTTGTGGTTCTTAGTGTTTGTGGTTATAGGGCACAGTGCTGATGCTGTGGTGCACTGCTGAGAAATAAGATTAGTTAACACAGCAGTTATGGGGGTGTCCTCAATAATAATTCTGCACACTCTAAAGGATGACACCGTTTCCAATGATGAAGCAGGTTTGTAGTGTAACCGTACTTCAGATCTTTGCCAGTATGCCACGCTCCCGTCTGTTTCTCGTCGGAAATATTTAAGTAGCCAAAATATTTATCAGTTATCTTCATTTGTGCACGCGGTTACGGCTGTGGGGTTTATTCTTCACGGGTGTTCATCTGACTCACTCACCTATGTGAGAAGCCAGAGCAGTAGCGGGTGATGCTGTGTACAATTGACTGTGAAACCTAATTTGCCTAATGGGTTGCTCCTCTCTCACCACATAACAGACTTAGAATGTGTCATCTGTCAAAGCCTGTAAAAGACATTATTGACTGTTACCAAGCATTTTTATATTTGTATCAAGGATAATTAACTGCTAACTGAAAGGTTTAGTTAGCTCAGCGGGACAAGCCTTAGACCTTCCTGCTTCGTGTGTGCAAAGAAAAGAGGCTTCCCCAAGACAGCTTTTTGTGTTGTGACGAACTAATTAAAAACTGCTAATATGTTGTTATTATGCTGTTATACTTAATTCCCCAGTTCATGATTTTTTTTTGTAAACGTCTCATTTATACCTGCTAATGAGTTAATGAACTGTTCAAGTGATGAGGAGATCTGTGATGTGCAAGTGCCGCCATTTGAAGTGCTACCCTCTCAGCAGCAAATGAACTGAACGCATTTCAAAACGCTGATGCCGTGAACAGTATCGAACATGGGGAAATGTCTTATTCAGTTGCATCAGGAAGGGCACTTTTGTTCAATATATAAAGCTCTTCAAAGCTAAAATGATTTAAGAGATTTTTCAAAAAAAAAAAAAATTAAACAGTAAGCGATACCTGGCTCTGCATGTTCTTATCAGCTAATAGGAGAACATGCTGCTTTATCATACAACCAAAACCTGGGCTAAACCAGCTGCAGCTGTGCTAGGTTGAATTCCGCCGTTGTTGCCTGCCTATTAAGTGCCACATAAAAGCAATCACTGGTGCTGTGTGTCCAATTTAGCTCATTTGGTGAATGCATCCCAAGGTCCTGGTTCAAATGTGGGCTTTAGAAACCAGGAAACTACAGTACATCTCAGTGTCATTAATTGAGAGCCTGCAAAATGGAGACTATCTCACTTCAGAAGGGTAGAAGCTAAAGGGAGATGGACTCCTTCACCTCTAAATAGGTTTTGGTAAAGCAATGCATGCAGTTCTACCATGGAAAGTGCAGTTTTAAGTCTTTCAAGCTGCACAGCTTGTAAAAGTATGGCTATTTCATTTTTATTTAAAGTGTGTAATCAAATTGATGTACGCACGAGATAATGCACCGAGGCACACACATATTTATCATCTGGCAACCTGGGTATTCATTCCAGTGAATCCATCTTGGATTATCCGTGTGGTTTTATGTCTGATGGAACATTTATTACTGTAAATGGCTGCTTAGGTTGACTTTGTTCTCTCATAAAAGATCCGCGCAAGTTGCTGAAATTGGGATCTGTCAAATCACTCCAGATTTGTGCAGTGATGCTTGCAGTATGCGGAGAATCCCGAGGGATTTAAGGAAGGGGGGGTGGGGCAGTTGAAAAATCTGTTTTCCTTTCGTTTGCTGATTGTTGGAGGGGGAAAAATCAGGGATGAAATGGGAAGTGTAGCTGAGAGTGAAGGGGAGAGAGTTACCCATCTGCTTCACAGAGGAGCAAGAGGAGGCCCTTAAAGATTTCTTGCAGCCGCCATGCTGGGAGCTGACAGTATGGATATAATTATTCACCATCTCAATAGCTGACCCAGCTCTCCTACTGTTTTTACTGTGAAACCTTTTTTTTTTGTTTGTTTTTTTTAAGATACCCACTTCTGCTCTCAATTTGTTTACACCAGGAGACATGGTGATTGTGGCCTTTCTGCTACCTCTCTATTTCATTTCTGCTTGCTTTTCACATGTTCCGTCTGCTATCTGTCTAAGTCTTTGTCCTCAACATTAGAGGTCGACTGTCATGGGTTTTTGCACGCCAGTACTGAAAACATGTGTTAGGAATGGAACAGTATGGCACCGATATCCGATACCAATACCGATAAGAATTTTTGTAAGAATTGTAGTACAAATACAGGTGCAGAACAGGTTCAGCTTTTCAGATAAGTTTGGTTCAAGATAAGAATATTGCAAACAAAACACCATGTTAGATTTGTTCTGTTGCTAATTTGACAGTTGTATTAAGTGACATATTAAGTGACAAACATTTTGGACTGATACTGATATCCCTAATCCCTAATTTGTGTGACAATTTTTCTTTTTCTTTGAATTTGACCATTTTAATGCCAAATAAGTATTAAGTATTCCCCAGAGTATTTAATGGAAAACCCTCCCTAAAGCATTGAGACCATCATGAGAAATTGGATGGATTGGCAGTTCCTTAAGGCAGAGTCACCCACCCCATGTCTCCTATGACTTTTGCTGCTTAGAAATGAAAAGTGAATAACTGAAAACATTAAACTGATTCATAAATGTGCTACATTGCAGATTTTTCTAATCAGACATCTGAAATAAAAACAAACAAACGTGTTCTCTAGTAACTGTGAGCAAATAGGCACCTGGATGATAGTATCTGGCTGATATCAGCTTTTTAATTAATGGCCAATATCAGCTCAATATATTAGCTAAACTTGTATATTGGTCCAGTTGGTCCTGGACCATTATACAGTTTCTTCATTCGCGGCTCCTCTCTCCTCTTATTGCCTCCTCTCTCTTGTCTGCAGTTTGCCACAGCCGACTAAGCCAGTCTCTGCAGAGGTGTGTGTGTGTGTGTGTGTGTGTGGGAATGAGGTCATCAGTGTTGGTATATCAGGCATGCACATCATGTCCCTGTGTTGGATGAATGATTAGCCTCTCATTAGATATGCTATCCTGCACTGAAGATGAAGAGCTGCAGTATCCTCCTCCAGCGCCGTTCAGTCTCTTAGAGAGATGCATAAAGCAAAATTTATACACACTGTATATAATGTATGCTACCACAGACACACACACACACACACACACACACACAATTGCACAATTTAGATAAAAAAAAAACACACAATTGCACACTCACTCACACACACACACACGTAACCACTTCCTCTCCTGCGCTCAAAGAGGAAGCCTCATTCACATCGGATACACAGAAACACACTCCTTCACTTCCTCAGCTTTACCCATCAAGGCTAAACTGAAATGTCCAGATGATAGTGGCCATAGGAATTTCCTTATTTAGCATTATTCACGAGTTCTATCTTCATCATCCACCAAGATTTCAGAGTTCCTACAAGTCTAGTAATGAAGTTGTAGTGGCTGCATTTTCTACAGTAATCCATTCAAAACTGAGGCTGTGTTCTGATTGGATCGCTCCACTCTGACATGTGAAAGTAGCTTCCCCAGCAATCCCAGCAAAACTGCTGGTTTGACTCAGGAGAAATCAGCTGACACTAGGCCTCGCTCTGCATAAAAAAAGACTTCAGATTCTTGCAGTTCAGTGAGTTTTTTTTTTTTTTTTTTTTTACAGCCAATGATGACAATAAAAATGGTTTTAATGAGAAATGACACATTTTAATTTCCTCTTCAATTAAATGTCAAATATCACCCAGCCAGCGCTGTCCACCCCTGATATAATGGAGGTTTTCTCCTAACCACAGCTTCAGAGAACAGTCTGGAAAACCTGACAGGAAATTTTGTCTGAATATTTTATTTATTTGTTTCCTTGAAATGAATTCTTCATTTAAAAGCAGTAATGAATCCCACAGTTTTCCACTGATGGTGGTGCTTGTCTATTACTGTGTGCCGTTTACTCTGGTTGCCTTCTGTAGCTAACGGCTACATTATTTTTTTATTTGACAGATTCATTTATCACAGGAAGCTTAAAGGCAGTCTGTGGCAGGCTGGAGGTTAAACACAATTAGCTTGTTGCTTGTTCAGATCCCAAGACTGGGTAGGGAAGCGAAGGAGTAATGCTTTCTCTTATCTTAACAACTGCCAAGGTGCTGTTGAGCAAGGCACTGAATGCCCCGGTGGAGCTGCTGAGTTTCCAGCACTAGAAGACTGGTTGTACTTGGCAGCCCCCAGTGTGTGAATCTGTGTAATAGTATTGAAGCAGGATGCATCTGGGGGAAAACGGAGCTCGGTCAACTTTCCCTGTTATAAATAAAGGAAAAAAAAAAAAAAAAAAACTCCAGCAAAAGCAGAAAAGTCACATGTCCCTTTTACACCCCACTCAACCTGCTGTGAACATGGTCACGTCAGTAAATTGGAGATCAACTCCTGTGTTCTGTGGAACAGAAGCTGTATTTAAAGCGAGTTCATTGTGGAGCCACGTCTTCGTAGTATCGCCTCTTCTTGCAGGCTGTTTAGTAGCCAATCTCCCCTGTCATCACGGCGATAAAGCAGACGGCTGACAGAAACAGTCCTGGGCGTCTCTTTATCTGCCTGTGTTGTTACAGCTTAACTGAACCAACCAGTTGTGAGAGAGGCGAGATAAGAGGCGCGCTGTATGGCAATGACAGGAACAATCCCGCATACCTGAGGCTAATATTGCCACAGAAATGCATGGCCGCAGGAGAACTGTGCAGAAACGGCACACGGTGTGTGGCGTGGTGTCAGCTACACTCTGTTTTCTCTCTTGCCTCAGGTCAAAGGTCGGTCATTGACTTTCTAAAGACAAATACATTATTGTTGAGGTGCAGGTGTTTTCACCCCACTGCACAATGAAATTAGGATTTCAATATGTAGTTGGGCAGAAGATATTCAGTCTTCAATGTGCTGTCAAGGTGTAAGATTTCCACTTCCCCATATAGCACAAAATGACCATAATGACTATGGGGGCTTGATAGGGACTCCTCACTCTCTGCCCAAATAGCAAGCTCATTCCTCTCTATTATGAAAATGTGACTTCTAAAAACAGCTTTCCAATTCAAACTTGTTAGACTGTGGCTTCTTCGCGGAGACCAAATGTTTGTCTAAAATCCTAAGCAGTGAATTAATTCTGAAATCTGAAAATGAGTCTGTAGTCTGTCTTTTTTGGTCCATCCCCCTGGAGATTACACCGCTTCCCACTCGCTTCTCTCTGTTTATCTTCCATTTTTTTCACATCCAGCCAATGCTTCTCTAAACTGCAGCGATGCTGAATCAATAGTGCTGCGAGAGCCGGGCTGCACCCACAGACTGCGCTGTAGAATCCACTTCACAGCCTTCTCCAAAACAGCCTTTTAACACGTTTCAGTCGGCAGACAACGCCGTGGCCGTGGGAATGATGTATTTTTTATTACTCAGCGATTGCGCTCCAAATCATCGACTCTCTTTGCCTCTTAGCCGGCTCTGATCCCCTTCTTGCTGCCTTTGAGAAGGATACACAGCGCGCATTGAAAGTGCCTTAAAGATCTTAACCACCTATCACAGGGATATCTCCAGCCTTAGAAGAGAGTTTCTCATTCGCTCAGCTGCCTTGGCCATCCGCACTGCTCACGTTCGCCCTTGATAAGATTAATTGACTGCTCGCCACAGCGATACTCTGCGTTTCAAGGTAGCTGTTCTGGTTTGAGCCTACTGTAGGTCACCCATGCACCAGCTGCAGCGCTATGGAGCCTATGGGAGCCATTCACAGGACCGGCCTTCCCATTTGATACCAGTCACTGCTCTGGCAAGGTCCCGAGCTACCATTAATCAAAGTGTGTGTTACTTGGGAGACCACAGCGGAAAGTGCCAGATTCCCCATACCTCGCGGGATCATCCTCCGCACAGTAAATCTCTGTTTAATTGTCTCCATGCATGCCCTGGTTGGTTTTCCAGCTGACGTGGCTGCGCTAGCTAAAGGATCCATGCTGGCTGCTGAATTCTTAATGTGCCCTTTTGTGGGGCGCTTCCAGCAGCTATCGCCTTTAAACCTTGGGCCTTAATGGGGGGTGTCTCTCCTTTTATCTCCAAGGCAGTTGGGCAGGGAAAAAAATGCATTAATGCTGTTTTAAGAATGGCTAATGGATGGGCGTAAATCATCAGCATTGCACGAATAGATGGATCTTCCACTGGTCGGAGAGCTTCTATCCCCGAGTCTCTGAGGCGCTGTAAGGAGAGGTAACCCACTCCCTGCAGGCGTGGAGGGCCCAGCCCCAAACCGAGGGCTCATGTGTGGGTAAACAGTGAAATCTTGGCACCAGGACAAATAGTTCCAATGCAAAGCAAGGCTGCGATGGGATTCCATTACCGTTTTGGCAGCGAGCGCAGCACAGACACCCGGGCCGAGCCCCCGGCCTCACCAGCCGCCACACAAAGACAGGATATCAGCTTCCTGCCAGGGCTTTGATTTGATTTCAGGTGGCGAATCCCCAGCAGCTGGCACCGAGGGGCGATCTGCAGGATCTAGTATGGTGGACGGAGAGAAAGAGGGGAGGCGTTTCAGGCATTACCAGCTGTGTCCAGACACACTCACCTGGTGATCGCAGAGAGCTTTGGAGCTTAAGATTGGCTGCATAGGGGGGATGAAAAGTAGATCTGAGGCCATGTTTGAACACATTTCCTTGTATTGATGAGTCTGAGTGCACCAAATAATCCTCATTTTGGTTCATTCTGGTCTCATTTTCATCATGTTGTGTGTACAATTTCATAGTGCAGGCAAACAGCTTCACTTTAATTAACACAAGCCCACAATTTAATAAAAATGTTTCTCAAAGCCTGTCCTCCATTTGGCTTATTCTTTAAGGATCAAACTGCTTTTGCCATAATTTATTGAGATTAGTTGATTGCATAGATTTAATTAGTTTAATTAGCCTGATATTTTGTTCCATAAAGATGTATTTAAATGAAGCTTTTGATAAGATTTGTTGCTCCAGTTTTAATTTGGGTAAAGACTCAGGACATGAGTTACTGAGGCATTTCCTCATGACACTGTATTATAATGATTAAGAAACTATTGACAAGAATACTGAGAGCTAATGGGCTACACCATCATCATTATGCAGACTGAGGGAATGTTACAGACTTGTGGGTTTTGTATCAGTCAAGACCTCTCTCAGAGAAGGGATATGTTTATTCGCTTATGTGCGCATATTTTATATCTATTTGCACACTTTTACACAATTTAAATGTGTTTCATTTATCACAAGTTAAAGGGAAACCTCACTAACGAGTTTGTATTAATGAGGTTAGTCCTTTAATGCTAGCAGCCTTCTGCCATTCAACATGCTAAAGAGCTGGCATGGAGCACCAGAGCCAACAGTCTCTGAGGACTAAGTGGTTAATCTTGGTCTCTGTGTTTTCATAACTTAACTAGGACCAACGGGACAGGGTTGCAAAAACTTAGCGTATTCCTTTAATAATTTGTTACCATGGAATGTACTTTTCCCTGCAGGGTGGCGATTCCCAGGCTCCACGGAGGCCACAGGAGGAAGGACAGACTGTGTTGTAGATGGACTGAATTGTTTCTGGCTGTGAGTGATTCCAGCTTGTGGGAGTGCATCTCAATAGAAGAGCGACGTAAAATCAATGCTCAGAGCGCGGCCTAATCAATGTTGCCATGATCACTGTGTGGAAGGCGCTGAGAGATTGTTTTATTTGGTTAGCCTGGGAGGTCACTGCTTTTTTTTTTCCTTTGATACACCGCTAGGTCCAAGCATGCAAGCTACAATTTGATTACCTCGATCCTTGAACTGCTACAGTTTTGACAGCACTGTTTTGCTCGCCTAGACCTTTTTATTTTTCCAGCAGCTGAGGGATTATCATCAGTCATTTCATTTTGTTCCCAACCGAGAGCGCGCTCATTTCTTTGAGAGTGACCGGCAGTCAGCCCTGCATAAGATAATGAGGGAACAGTTAACGAGTACCTCAGGACATTCACACACAATAGCATGCTGAGTCGGCAGGTCTTTGTGACCTTGTTTTGTGTGTGTGTGTGTGTGTGTGTGTGTGTGTATGTGTGTGTATCCCTTGAGGACCATGTGATGGCAGAGCTGCACGACCTCTGATATATAATATATGCTCTAATGCTTTATACTACATTTTAACCTATATAATAAAGAATACATTTAAAGGAATACTCCGTTTTGGGCAAAATAGCCTTTTTCCGACTTACCCAGACTGAGACAAGATGTTTGATACCGTTTTAACCTCAGTTTGGTTCCAGTGGTTAGCATTTCATGTTAGCTTAGCATAAAGACCTGAGGTCTACAGGAGTCATTAACCTAGCTTTGTCAAAGTGAAAAAATAAACCTTACAGCAACTCTGAAGCTGTCTTATTTACACAATGTATCATGTATTTGAAATACATGTCTTGTAATTTTTTAAAGTTAGATGGTAGGAACTTTAACCGCTGAACATATGTGCACATCACTTATAGTTCCTACCATCTAACTTACCCTAAAACCACTTTCGTTTAAAAAAAAAAAATCAAAGATGTGTATTTCATTACCGTATAACACACATGATAAGTGACAGCTTCAGAGTTGCTGTAAGGTTTATTTTTTCACTTTGATAGTGCTAAGCTAATGACCCCTGTAGACTTGAAGTCTTTATAGTAAGCTAACATGAAATGTTACACAAAGGAACTGAACCAGTGGACGTACAGAGGTGAAAATGGTATTAAACATCTTGTCTCAGTCTGGGTAAGTAGGAAAAAGGGTAACACTGGAGTATTCCTTTAAAACAGAAAATGGAGTGGGACTCCTAATGATGAATAAATCATAATGTACTTCAATAAAACATTATCTCTCTGAATTTTTTCATAAGTCAAAATCATGGCGTGGAATTTGTTCTACATTTTGGGCAAAGGGGCGACTGCAAAATGTCTTACCCAGCAATTCCCAGCCACAAAATACACATCAGTGCCAGATCTTATATTATTTGAACGTAACCTGCATTTGTCTCCTGTGGGTCTTCTGTCATTGCTCCCCTCCTTCTATGATTATTTTAAGTGCGAGTGCTCTCACCCCAGGCACTGTCTCAACATTTTCGGTAAAAGCATTTATTGCTTGTAGCATGCAGTTTGAAAGATAGAAGTAAAAACTGGCCGCTGCTGTGCTGTAGGGAGAGACGGAGGCAGCGCTGAATTAAAACTATACAGAGAGGCTTCAGCTCTGCGCAGAGCTGGCTGTTGTGATGTACTGCTGGATTTTGTTACTGTCATCCTTACCTTTCCAGAAGATGAGACGCTGCCCCCCCTCCCACCTTCCACACACACACACACAAACACATCACTAACAACAACCCTCCGTTTTGTTGCCAGTGCGGAATTCTGTGCCCTCCGTTTTTTGAAGAGGATGAAAGAACTTTGACATTAGACATTTTACAGAAGATGAAAGAGGCCTTTAAGATTAAAGAGTGTTATTTTTTTCTTGGGTGCTGGCGCCAATCTGATTTTTATGACCACAATTGAGGCAAAAGGGAGTGACCCGAAATTCTCTCAGGGATTCACTTTCTTTCATAACCCGTCATTGTTGGAGAACTCATCTCCACACTCTGGCCCAGATTCACCAGTAGTTTGTGCAGGAAGGAGTGCGCTGCACCACCAGAATGACTAAGTCTTTTTGGTGGTATAAAGTCACCAACTATGCACAGTGAGTGGAAAGAGATAAGATTTTATTTGATAAGATTGATAAGATTTTATTGATACCAGCGCCATTATTGATTCTGCTTATTGGTCCGATTTTTTTGTTGATTCCCTTACTGATTCCAGATCAATTTTTAAGCGTCAACACAACTGTTTTATTATCTGTGAGTCTGAACACAATGTAGAAAGTACAGGTCAGTGCCCTCAGTGTAGGTTACGGCAAGACCAGCAACTACACACAACCTCAGTGTGTGACCACCATGTCTGCCTAATAACATTTGAACATGTTAAAATAAATTACAGTGGTTTTTGCAATGCGCAAAAACCACTTAAAAGGATAAGCTCAGAGGCATATGATTCATATGGATTGGACAATTTGGAACTGGTTCTGAACTGGAACTGGTTTTGATTCCCATCCCTAACCAACTCTGAAAAGTGACCTGAATCCTTTGACTTGGCTCATTCAGAATGGCTGCTGTCATTGCTACAGTATGCAGCGTTTTCCATTTTAGATCTTAGATCAGATCAATTTACAAAGGAGGCGATGGGAGAAAGAGTGCCATCCTTGGTGGATTAGCCTAGTCTTGCAGCTGAAGCAGTTTGTGCTTGCAGTCAGTGATGAAGGGGCTTTTTGCCTGCGCACTCCTCCTTTCAAGGGCTTGTTTGCGCCTCATCTTGATTTGCATAAATCTCCTAGTGAATAAGAGGAAAAGTCTAGCGCTCTTAGCTCATGCAACCAAGGTGCAAAACAGCTCCGGTGGCCCCCCCACAACACGGTCTTTGTGAAGCTGGACCTTGGTCTTTTTAAAGAAACAACCTGGCATCTGCAGTGTGAGATTTCCTTTCACTTGGAAGCAGTGGGAAGGCCTTTTTTTTCGCATCTGCACCATTCATTTGCTCAGCCCCGTCTGGAAACCAGGTGGATATCCAAGGCCAAATCCACATGTGTGAAAACATCCAAGGACTATTTAGATTTTCACCCTCTTTTCATCTTTCTCCACAAGTGACGCGATAAGATTGGTGTGTCTGACTGCAGTAGATACACACTCTATCAAAGAGAAGGCCAGCCGGCCAGAAAAATGATTCAGTCCGATTGATCGCTTTGTTGCAGCATGTCAAGTGAATTGATGTCATCTCAAGAACACAGCCGGTGCACAAACACGAGGCAGACCTGCAATGAAACGCAATTAGCCCAATGACAATAGGATTCACTCTGAGCCCCAACATTTGCATGGCTTCGCAAAGGCTATTACTGCAATTGAGAGGGAAATGGACTGTAATCCAATTAAATCTTAGTGTTTGCTATTGAGAGAAGAAAGAGGTTTTAGGGATGTATTTAGGGTTGTAGGGATTTTTTAGGTCACCCATTATAAAAGGGTAATTTTGTGTTGCGTCATTCTATTAAAGCAGAAAGCCACCCTTGTGTGCTTTTCCACTGTTAGAGCTCATTAATTTGTGTTATTTTGGGATGAAGTGTTGTAATTTACCTTTTTTTTTATTGTACCCACTTCCCTTCAACCTGCCTCATCTGCTTCTATTTCAGTTAATGATTTCCTACATTCCCTGAGTGCCCTTCAACAACCCTCAGAGAAACTTGTCTCATTGAATCAAAGGTGGCTTATCGGCATATAAACAGCTCATAAGCGTGATCATTCAGCTGCGTGTTATATGTGTAGGTGGAGGGAGCAGTAGTAGTAGCATAGAGCAAGAATCTTTTGACTGCACTGCATTCTGGTCTATTAAGGCTTATGCCAGTGAAAAAATTGGTCCCTCTGCTTCTTCTACAATGGATTCCTCCCTGTGTGATTGTTGAACAAGAACGAGAAAAATACACCACCAAGCAACAAAACGGTCCCACAAGTGCAACATACATCACCAATAGCTACTTTGTAGCAGCGGTGAAGTGTTTGAGGGTGGATTTTTACTTATTATAGGCAAAGGTTTGCCTCTGCTTAGACAGCCTTCACCTACTTTTTCTTCTCTCCCCTTTTCATTGTCCCCCCACTTCCCTCTCTTTTGTCTTTCTCGCTCTCCGTGTTGTTTTATTGCTTGTTGCTTTTACGCAGCTTGTGGAAAGAGGGTTAATGAATTACCATTTCTGCACCGTAACGGCAGGCATTAATGGTTACAGCACCATCGAAGGTTATCATAAACACATTTGCATCCCTTTAGTGCCTAAATGTATGAGAAGATGAGGCAGAAATGACTCACAGCCGACCTTATCATTTGCCTAAATCGTCGCAGCGGATGCGAGGTAAAAGGCTGCGCGGGAGACATGTGTGCCGACTATTTATTGAAAAGCATCAGGAAGTCGTTCTCAAGGGTCCACATCGTGATGCCGCGGCACATTTTGTGAAAAAACAAAAAAATGTGAGATATGTGAAAGATTCACATATTGGGTTTTGAATGAAACCCAACAGCACGCACACACACACACAAGCCAAACTGTTTTCTAGCATGACAGAAATTATACGCTCTAGGGACAGAACAACATACTGGATTGTTTATTTCTGATATTAAAAATAAAAAAATAAAAAATAAAGTTATTATTATTATTTTAATGTCTGTCTAGTATTTTCCTCTGTTACATTAGATTTGTTGTTGTTTCCTTGGTTTTTGCTCCTTATCTATAGGTCTCTATTCCATTAATAAATGATGGAATATATTAATTGTATGGCACAAATTAAAAAAAAAAACAAAGGAGAGAGAGAGAGCAAGAGATCTGATCCCTTCAGTGTGAACCAGTGTATGCCGTTTCCAACATGTATATGATGCAGTTTGATCAATAACACATTTATAGTAGAATTGATCAGTACTATACTGTTTTATGTGGGACGCCCACGAAGAATTAAATCAAATGTTGCATTTTGATCAGATTCTGCACATGTATGTATGATAATTATCATCATTTCTGAGGCTTTTCCCTCCCTGACAAAAGTATAATTCTGGGGGAAACACTGAAAACCTGCAATTTATTGATTGCTTGGTATGAAAATGGTTGACAAAGATATGTAATACAGGCAAAAATAACTGGCCACAGCTTCAGCATCAATTAAAGATGTTGGTATCTGCCTGAATCCTAATTTGTCCTCTGTCGTTTTAATGTTTAATAGCACAACAGAGTAAGACTCCTGAGTTCTTCCCATGTTGTTGACAGAGCAGATGACTTGGCATCATGCTAAAGTCACTATGTAGCCCGAGCTGTAATTATGTGTGGAGCTTAAGTGGGTCTGGATCAGCCTGTTGTTGCATATAACAGGGTCCTCAGGCTGTCGTGTCTCATTCAGAGGAGAGGCGAGAGGGAAAGCAAGTTGAGGATGATGATGAGCTTTTTCCCATGACTGCACTGTCAGTGCTCACCATCAAAGCAAATCACGCACAAAGCCAGAAAGGCCCAACTGCAGTATATTCATGCAAATCTCTGTTCCTGTTGGAGGCTTCATTAGAGCGAGCGTGCAGGGAATGAATTACATCTTCTGCTGCCTGTGTGCTGTCGCTAACATTTATGAAGGAAACTTAATTCATCTTGATTTCTTTCCTAAGATCTTGTTAGGCTCATTTAATAGATTGCCTGTTGATTTGTCCCTGAAGAATCTATTTGGATATGATGAGCTGTGTGCGTGAGACAATTCATTCTTGATTGGCCCTTACTGGTTTATCCACCGGCCATGCAGTTTGCAGGTGAGTGTAGCAGTGCTGTTGTGTCTGCCTATACTGTTTTTACAACATGCACTGTTGTTCCCATAGAAATCCCTCGCGCAGCACAAAATGTACACACGCACACAGACGCGCACACACAGTCACTGCAGGGATGCAATGTTGCTAGGCAACATGTTCAAGACAATGGGGAAGTGAAATTGGTTTAGGGCTGATTCAAAGGTTAGAGGGCTTGGATCTACACCGGGGTCGCCTCACTTTCTCCCATCATCCCCCATGTAGCCTTGTCCCATTGCCTCCGCTTTTGGTGAGCGTCTGCATTGTGAATATGTAGTTTAGCCAAATGAAGAAG
>OMKZ01042520.1:49207-59273 GCA_900302535.1 Neoniphon sammara
CCATTTTCTGCCACATCTGATACAAGGCTGAGGAGGGCAGCCCAGACGTCCTTTACCCCGATCACATCCACCAGCTTTTTCTAAGTCTTACCAACATGAAACTGGCGGTAGAAATTACTCACTTGCTGGGATAGAATACTGAAGACAAATGACCTAGAAGGCACTTGGAGAGCGAAAATCAATCAAGTCTCTATCCCCGTTTCATGATTATGGTTGAAAAAGAAAATCCTCTAATGAAACAAATCCCAGATCTGGATCACTACCAAAATCGAATCAGTTGTTCCTTTGCCCAGTGCTCTGTCTATCCACCAGAGTTCCTGTAAATCCTTTTTGAGATGGGACAGATAGTTTAACTAATAGGGATGATAACACAACCTGTTTAGCATAACCCAGCGGCTGTCATAAGCATAAATTAAAAGTCAACATTTTTTCAACCTTAGATTTTTTGTTGCTTGCTTTTAAACTTGCCTTTGTTCGCACAGAGGCAATTGTCTTTCTTTCTTTGAAGCCCCTTTACAGGATTGTTTGTTGCTTCAGGTTGAACTCTAGTGTTGCTAGCAGTTGATGGACCAGAAAAATCTTAAACGGGTGACTGATGCTAGTATGATACCACCATCTGATACTGCCTGTGTGCTGTGTGTGACCTTTTCTCATGAGATTGTGGCCTTGTTGCAGTTGCTGCCGCTGTTGCTTTCTTCTGCCTGCCCATTTTTTTGAGTCTTTCTAAAGCAGATGCACTTATCGCCACTTACTGGCCCTGTTGGGTGATGTGATCACAAGTGGCCAGCCAAGACTGATCGCCGTTCACACCTTGCATTATCATGTGCCAAATGTACTTCCAGTGACCACTTATGATCAGATTCATGATGGACCTCAGATCCTTCAAACATACTTCATTCAAGTTCAAGCTTATTTAGAGCCCAAAATCACTGTTTACAGTCTCAAAGGGTGTTACAGGCCCACAAGTTTAAATGAAACAAAAGAGGGCAACACCCCCTAACTTAACCCTGATAGTGGGCAAGAAAAAACTCCCCAAAAAACCCAGAGGGAAAGGGAAAAACTGGAAGGAATCTTGGGAAGGACCATGGAGAGAGGGGGCCCCTTCCTGGCCACAGGTGCTGACAGTGTGCCGACTTTCGTTCCTTTATTTATTTATTCCCTTCATTCACAAAGCAGTTATGCCCAACTTCTCCTTACCTGATGAAGACTCCACCATCTAACAGCAACTTCATTCAGATTTCTATTTCAGTGTCAACAGTCCGCTCTATCAAACGCTCCTTCCTTCCACAAAGTGACTAGGTGGTCCTGCGATGCTGTCAGGGACACATCGGGACACATTAGCGTTCACGCTACAAATGTATTGTGCCCGGATGCATCCCTGAGCACCTCTGAAGGTGGTTTGAGTGATCAGATCACATTGCGTCTCCAAGAAGCATCGCACACCGTCCACACCTGTATTTAGTGCGGTCCACTTTCAATCAGGTCACCCAAGAAGCATGTTAAAACCAAGAACGGGGTATGAACGCTTGACGCTTGAAGAACTATTAGCAGTCAGATGTAAGAATTTGTCTCTTTACACCTATTATACCTTGCATTTTGGGGTGGTTTCCAGTTGTTTGTTTCAGTAAAATTTGCCATCCTTGATATTTGACAAATGGAAGAGATCTGCATTTTCAGGCTTTCCATGCAGTTTTTTGGTGTGTCCCAAATTCAAATAGCATTTTTCTCACTTGGCCAAGAAACTGAACTAAAGAAGTGATCTAGATTTCAAATAAACCACTCCAAACATGGTCGGTATGAATGTACCCTAAATGTCTGCATTCTGTCCTTGCCTGCTGCTTGAACCTCAGCCTGTCTATCAGTCTGACTGTTTCTCTGGCTGGCTTTCTGTCCGTCAGCCATTCTGCCTGCTTGGTGAAGCAGCCGTTTGGAAGTGAGGGTTTTTTTGGAATGGATTTATGTGGTGTAAGCACTCTGTATGCTCCCCGGTGAGTTGTTGGCATTTGCGCAGCGCCCTTGAGCACAGAAACATAGCTAAAGCACTTCTGCTATAATAACAGTATCTACTAATGGGCTAGATGTTAAGGTGTCAGAGATCCTGTAACCAAAGATACTGAGACCTCTGCTGGATTTTCTTTACACCCAGAAAAGCAGGTCCTTCAAGAGTTCTTTTGCTAGAAAAGGAATGAAATGACTCAGAGAAACCTCTGACTGGTAGATCAGAAGAAAGATCCCCATGTGGTTCTTAAAAAGTTGCTTTGATAACTGATTTTGAACATTTCATGCATTTTTAAAGTCTTCGTTACAGCACCGTGAACGTCTCATGTAGAGCAGTTGGAGCACGATGGTAGTTCCATCATTCTATCACGATGATCATTCTAGTTCTAGAAACATAACCAACTATGGTGCAAAATGGAAGAACGACAGAATTTTTGGCATCAAGGAAATGAATATATGTCATTGCAACCAACCCCAAATAGTCCTGTGACTCCCCAGGCTGAGAAACTGTTGGTTTAAGTTGTTAGACTATCTGTTGATAGAGATGGGCATCCAAGACCCTGTGTCCCTCAGCCTCATTAGCTGAATTGATTAGCAAACACAATCATTGATACGCCTACAGGGAAAACTGATTAATGATGCCATTTTCTCTGCAGCGGTCACAGAGCCGCTGCTCGTTCAAGAGAGAGCTGTTAGGAGCTGAAATGAATGGAACTGCTGGACTCATGGCTGTAGTTTTATCAGGGCTTTATACTGAAATTTTTGGATTGAATTATTAGAAATGCCTTCTCTGATATGGGTTTTGGAAGACTGATACAATTTTTGTCCCATCATATCATCATATCAGAGATGGACAATATTGACTGGCTGGAAGAGATCTGATTTAAAAAAAATAAATAAATAAATACATAAATAAAAGTCCCCTAATTTTGCTCTGAGCTTAGCTCTGTCAACATGCTAATCCTTCTCTTGTTCTCAGCATTGTGTTTAATTAAGGTCTCTTTTTGTTTTGCGCCAGAATCCGACGGATGCTCTCCTTTCATTACCGTTAAGGCACCTGCTAATGTTGGAGACACTTTGATGTCTTCAATAACAAACCCGGTGTTTTGCCGCAGTGGCGTGAAAAGGCAGATTGTGTGTGTTGAATCGCAGACCAAGAGATGAAGATAAGGAGGAAGCAAAGTGCGTCCTCGGAGAGTTTCGCCCTCTCCCATCTTTGAAGAGGATGAGCGATGGAGTCCCATTATCATGCTGTTACATATGTATAGGCTCTGGTCCTGGTCTGTGGGCCTGCTGTCTGTTTGGCAGACAGAGGAGAATGGGGATGATGAAGAAGGATGGAGGATGATGAAGTGGAGTACACTTGCTCATCTGTTTGCCCTTTAAGTCCTCTGTGTTTGAGCGCTCTGTTTAAACTGCAAACTGTCTTGTTTGTGCCCCCTCCTCCATCCCAGTGTGGTGTGTGTGTGTGTGTGTGTGTGTATGTGTGTGTGTGTGTGTGTGTGTGTGTGTGTGTGTGGTGCAGTGGAACGTGGCTCTGCTGGTCTCTACATGGGAGAGAGGTTTTAAAACATTGTTTATTATTCTGGCTGACTCAGTCTGATAGCTGACTGACTCAGGACAAAGCTGGCAAGGTCTTCATCTCTCTCTCTCTCTCTCTCTCTCTCAGTAAGCCACATTTCCATCAAATTGTCAAATGAACTTTTGAAATATTGCAAAAAAATAAAATGTGAATTAGGCCCATTTCCATCAGCTGGGTTAAAGTGAACAAATAGGCATCCTGACAGTTAGTAAAGAAAAACACATCTGTGAGAAAAATGGAAGAAGTCATTAGTATCGGGCACGTCGTTATTCTTCATTAGCGTCAGTTGGCCCCATTTTATGCTCTCTGAAATGCACTTGGCAATATTTTAATGCAACCAGTGGTCATTCAACCACAATAGATTCTTATGCATGGGATAAACAAAACTGACATTTCTGTGCGACTGTGGTGGACAGATGTTTCACAGAAAACATTTTAGAGTGTCCACTGCCACTTTTCAACTGCTGTGCGACAAATAAACCAAGTTATTATTCATGATGCATTTTCATCTCTATTTATCATGTAATCTCTTTATCAACATAGACCTTTTCCACCCTAAAGGAGCATTAAAACTCAGAATTTTATTGAAAATTGATGTTTATCAAAGTCAGATTTGAGGAAAATCTTCCCCCTATAATATTTCTCCATTACCACCCCTGAGGTTTTGCTCCCCCGTTTCCCTGTTCTTGCCACTTTCTCCTTCACAGTCTCTCTCTCTTTTCTTTCTGTCCTGTATTCTCTGTCCTCCCTCATCTTTCTCATGTCCTTCCTCTCTGCGGTGGTGTAATTCACCGTGCAACTCCCATGCCATGCAGAGCCTTGGCTGACATTCTGCAAGTCATAAATAGCCCAAGGTGTGAGTTGGTCTCCAAACACGGGTTGATGTAATGGTGTTAACATGGATATACAGTATATCCTCTGTCATCTCCTGTGTGGAAATAACCTGCAAACTGCTGCTGTAGCTTTCTCTGTCTGCCGAGGCATCGGCAAACCCTGAAAACTGAAAAAGTTTGGAATTATCAGAGTTTGTCGACTTCTATAATTTTTTAAATGCAGCTTTAAGAATACAGTCCACCATTTAGAGGCTAATGGTTTATTTTGACATGAAATAGCAGGTAAACACAGGTGTTACTAGTGACATTAATGAAGGTTATGTTCCATTTAGGTCTAACTAAGGCTGCGTCCACACTAATCCGGAGAAATGCATCTTTTTTTCTTCGTTTTGCCCTTCCGTCCACACTAAAACGACGTTTTCACCCACTGAAAACGGAGCTTTTTGAAAACGCTCTCCCAAGTGGATGAATCCTAAAACGCCGGGGTCAGCGAAAACGATGACAATGGAGAACTCATGACGTATCATACACAGACCTCGCACTGAAACAGGTGTGTGTGTGTATGTGTGTGTGAACATGAGGAGAGGAAACCACTACAATGATCATAGCAACCATAACGGCATTTTTTTCTCATCAAGATGAACTTGTGATAGGAATTAAATGATGGTGCCACAGTTCAATACATTGATGAGAAACCCGACCCGGTCTGACTCCTGTGTTGATATTTAAAGCTGTGACATCGTTGGCTTCATGTACAGTGATGAAACTATGGATGTAGATGGAGAATTGTCATTGATATTGCTTATAAACGTAAAATTGTGATGTTGCTTCCTCAGATCAGACTACTGCGCATGCATATTCAGTAAATTTAAGCGTTTTCACCGTTTTAGTGTGGACAGCCAACTTTTCGAAAATGTTCTGAAAACACTAGTGTGGATGGAGAACTAAACTTACAGGGATAGCGTTTTCGGATTTCTCCGGATTAGTGTGGACGCAGCCAAAGCCAGGGTCCTGCTATTGTTCATGTTGGCTCACTGGAAAGACTCTGCTACACTTAAATGGAACAGAACCTTCACTGATGTCATCAGTAACACCTGTTTCCCTGCTAGTTCATGTCAAAATAGCTGCTGTGAAAAAGGTCTATTGAGGCAAAGTTGCAAAGGAAGGCACATAAATGTAGGCATATAAATGTATGCCCTTGGGTATCTCAATGCATATACTTGAGGTACTGACCTTTACTGCCAAGCTCTAACCAGTTGGTTTTGCCATGATGTGAAATATGAAAATCATCAATTAAATAAGTTGTGAACTCACTTCACTCTTTTTTGCTTGTCATTTCTGAGAACGCCAAGTCAGTCCAGCATTGTGCTTCACCTCTCATAAATGATTTGGTGGACTTACTATAATAGCATTATGTGTCAGTTCTGGATATAACTGCAACAAAGTCAATGTCGATGTCAAGGTTCAATTCCATTTAGGTCTAACCGAGCCAGGGTCCTGCTATTGCTGGTTCACTGGAAAGATTCTGCTACACTTAAATGGAACTGAACCTTCATTAACGTCATTAGTAACACCTGTGTTTTTTTGTGTGTGTTTGTTTTTTGTTTTTAGTTAAAAAGCCGACATCAGTACATCCACTCCTTGGATGTCTAGCTCACTTAATCCATGATTTGGTTAAATAACCCAAAGCAAACACTTGGACCACGTCCGTTTGGCTAGCTATACAAAAGCATTCTCACCCCTTGATTAAGCAGTCCAAACCTGCTATTGTTACACTGTGAGGGGACAAAGAAAATCATACAGGTTTGTAGTCATTCTTGTAAAGAAAAGCTTTACTGTTTTTATATTTCATCATCATGTACCTGCAATGACCTGCCAGTAAGATCCGCATTCATGGGGCTTTTATATTTAATTTTTTGAATATTTATATACTTTGTATACTTAATCCATGACGAGGCGGTCTTCTATCGACAAATTTGACCTCTAAGGAGTATTTTTTGATAGAAGACTGCCTTGGACAAGCACGGCAGTCGTAAAAGCAAAGAAATTACAATAAAATATGTTGAGGGTGGACAGTGCCACCGCGTTTTCATTTCAAGGTTGTCAAGTAGTTAGCCTATGCAGGCAGGCAGCTAGCTAGGAGAGGCACTCAGTCGCTGCTGTTTCCTAGATTGGAGGAAAGTATCTTGCTCCACTTTTCCTTGTCTGCAGTGGTTTGAGCCCAGTAGTTAATGAAGGTTAATGGTTGTAACGTCTTTTTGACACTGGGTGTCTGCAGTCAGCTACTGAGCTGACTTCTTTGTGTAGATGTAGCTGGCTTGCTAACGTTAGCCTACAACACACAGCAGTAAGGCTTTCTTTTGTGAAACGCATACATTTTCAAGGTACGATGATGAGATTATGGTTTGATAACAGCCTTGACAAGTATTCAAAATAGCCGTGTAATAAATATATTTGCAGTTAAGCTTCCATGCGCAAGATGTTTACACCAGGGATAAATCTTAGCTAGTGGAAAGTTCTGGAAAGTCAAAGTAGTTCTGTAAGCAGTTGTTTCACTCGGAGGTATATTTTGTAATTAGCTAATGTGTGGATGTCAAACCTGTCAGACTATGGGAGTCGATTATTCATCCAGGCTGAGCTTGTATGGCACTGTTTCACTACGAGAATCATGTGATCTCTGAACATTTCAAGGGATTATGGGTGCTCTCTCAACCACAACTGACAAAATACCTACTCAGCTGCAACATTTGTCACTACTAACACTCTTTCAGCGAAGCAAGAGTGCTGTACGGAGCTACTTTGAGGGCTTTCTTTGTGTGTGTTTTAACAGAGCTCATCCCCGTGGCTTTACTAAAGGAAGCCCTCCAGCCTCAAACCTCTGCAGCCACTAGTGAAAGTTCCTGTTTTTTCATGTCGCCCTGAGTGTGTGTGTGTGTGTGTTCCCTGCCTGAATAAAAATAGTTTTCAGGAAGGGCTACAAAAGGCATGAGAGGGAGGGAGGAATGGGTGAAAGGTACTCTGAGATGGCGGGGTCCGATGCCAGTAAGAAAGGTGTTAGCATAGTGGTTGTAATGCTGGGAGGCAGTCTAGAGTGAGAGGAGAAGAGAAACTTCATAGTCTTGAACATTTTTGTAGTTACTTGATACATTCCATCCTTTATACTTTATCAAATACCTTAATCCTTTAAGGTGACATCAGAAAACTAAATATCTTCTTGTTAATGTCTGGTAGTGTTTTCTCACTGCTGTTCAGGAGGCAATTTGTATTTGGCTCTTAAGTTTCAGTTTGACACTTAATGTGTGGAGAAGACTTCCCACCAGTGACACCACACCAACACAAGGATTTAATTTGGGCCTTAAAATCTGCGGCCTCTCAATTAGTGTAGATGGGATGCTTCTCTCTGTGGCACTTTGTGACTTAGAACTACTTAAAATTGGTGTATTTTTTCATAAAAATCTTGCTTGGTCCAATGGAATAAATCAGTGCAACCTGTTAAATTCAAAAGAATTCAAATGAAATCACTTTGAAACATGGTGAAAAGGTAACACAAGCATATGCTTAAATAAGTATGCACATTTTATTAAATTGTAGGCACGAGTTAATCCGGTTTTACTGCAAATTATGGAATTGTGCAGACAAAATAATGAAAATGAGGGTACAAATGAACCAAAACGAGGGAACAATTTGTATCTTGAGCACATAGGGGCACAACACACTTATTCCCTTGTTAAAAACAAGGGAATAAGGCCTGTGTTGTGTCCTTAATATGGTCAGTCATGGTCTCAGCGTCTAATGTTGTTTTCCAGTGGTCAGTTGCACTGTTTGAAGGGAGCTCAGGGATCCAGAAAGAGCCTCGTCTTAATTATAGTGCTTCTCCAGCGAGAGGCTCTTAGTGCTGCACACTCATTATTAATGGCTTACAGTGTGGAAATCGACACCGTGGGAAATCGCAGGACTCCATCATCATCATCATCATCCAGGCCTCATTATGAACGGCACTCCTTTTCCTCCTGCTTGAGTTATTGGTATGGTTTGGGGCAGATCCCAGCACAGGTCCCAGTCTGATGCACTTTCAGAGAACACTCCCCAGCAACTGAACAGCAGATAAAGACAGAGTCAGTGATGGGAGCCAAGAGTTTCAACCTGAGGGATTCACTGACTGGTCGACTATTTGTCTGGCCGGCCACTGATTGCACGCCCCAAATGTCAGCGTCAGTGACAGTCGAAGACTCTCCCAGGTTCGAACGAGTGTAACTGCGTGCATGTGAAGCAGGACAGCAATGCAAAACAGCGCGGAGCTCAGTCAACTTTCCCCTTGCTAAATAAGCGAGGTTCCCCTGAGGTGAATCTTTATGTCCCTCCTGTTCCGCTGTCAAACAGATCTGGTGTCAGGGAGGCCTGCTTCCTCCATCACTCTGACAGGCCTTCAGAGCCGCGGCAGCTGATTTAAAGAAAAATAGATCCGTCTCTGCCGGATCCGAGTCTGTCCCGCTGTCACAGAACAGCGTTGGTTATACCAGGCTGGCAGAACTGAAAGAGGAGGCGTTGCTGGCAGAGGTATAAACACAACCAGATGCTGCAGTTACAGTGGGACCTTAGTGGAGAGAAAAATCACCAGTTGGCCAACCATAAGAGCCCTAAAGGCCTATTTGAAATGTCTACCTCGCAATAGAGTTTGACTGATATGGCTTTTTAAGGCTGATACTGGTCTTTTGTGGATTGAACCTGCTGGCATTCAATATTTTGAGACGATATGAGTATCTTTAAAAATATTACAAACATTAGAATTTCATTCTTATCAGTGTGGAAAGCCTCTGAAACTATTAAACCATGGAGCATAAAAGCTCCAAATTAAAGGATAATAAAACATGTTTGAGCATCTTGAGGGGAATATAATAATAAGAACCAAATCAAGTCAAGGACTTTCCATAACAGCCAGTGTTGTATTGGTCAGGTCCACAACAAATACTAATAATCTATCAAACTGCATCATATCCATCATATCAGAGGTGAATGGCACTGCCTGGACCATATTTAGTTTTCATACATACATAGTGGAACCCTTTTTGAAATGTCCACCCTGCAGCTGCTCATTCTGAAAGACGATTTGACACACAAACGGATTTCTCGTTGACCACTGACTCATGTCGGGCCGCGGCCTCACACTGAGCGCGGCGATTTACTGGCCCAGTTGTCCTCCCTTTGGCCTGGCGCAGCATCGCTCGCCACACTATTTTTATCCATCCAGGGGAACATATCGGCATCCTCCCCCGGCCCACTCCCATAATACCTCACTGTGTCCAAACACACACAGACATGAAATAGTCCTGCAGTGGCCCAGTACTTTTACAACAGGCTGCTGTTTCACATGAACAGCTCCACTAATGCTCTCACCTTACATTCATGTGGCTCACACATGCTCTCTCTCTCTCTCTCTCTCTCTCTCTCTCTCTCTCTCTCTTTCTCTGTAAAAGTAATACAAGAAAACGACAGGGGCATCTGGCCTTATTCCAACAGAAAATGGAATTGGATTAGTGCCTCTCTTTTTGCAGCTGTGTGTGTGTGTGTGTATGTGTGTGTGTGTGTGTGTGTGTGTGTGTGTGTGTGTGTGTGTGTGTGTGGCAAAAATAAAGGTAACAATGGAGCTCGCCAG
>OMKZ01042525.1:0-22033 GCA_900302535.1 Neoniphon sammara
TACGGTTCATCTGATCTTTGAGTTGATTTACCACACAGTGTTTGTACATATTCTCTGTGTTTAGGTGAATATGACCTTGAAACACCTGGACTTATCATGGAATGGTTTTGGGAATGAGGGAGCACTGGCCCTGGGAGAGGCCCTGAAATTCAATAACACTCTGGTGCACCTTGACCTCTGCAACAACCGCATCACCAATGAGGGCGTGGGCATGCTCTGCAGAGGTCTAGAGGCCAATGACACACTCCGAGTCCTGCTGGTGGGTGGAAGACGTGATATCCAGTACAGCAACAATATGAGCGACTACAGGTGGAGTTATATCATGAGGTTTAAAGCCTCTGTGTTTTGTCCTTTTCACCCCTCTAGCTGGCATACAACTCTTTAACAGTAGAGGGAGCTCTGGCCCTGGTTAATGTGGTGAAGAATGCACCGAGAACTGCTCTGGAGGAGATCAACATATGTGTGAGTGACTGATGAGACTCTGTTACACCCAGAGCTGATCAGTAAAAACTCAAACAAATCGTATCAGCTGTTCCAGTGCCAATTTTATGTGTTTGTTAATCAAGAAGATTATAGCACTTTATATTGTTCATATAATGACAATGACATGAAGCAAGTCCAAGTTTATTTGGAGCCTTTTATCATTATTACAGTCTCAAAGGGCTTTACAAGCCCACAGTTTATAGAAAACAACACGACACCCCCTGACCTGAACCCTCTAAGCAGGCAAGAAAAAAACTCCCCCAAAAAACCCAGAAGCCAACAGGGCATAAAATGAAAGAAATCTTGGGAAGGACCACAGAGAGAGGGAAACCCCTTGCAGGCCTGCCAGGAGAGCAACAGGTGCAGAGCAGGCAATTATATCCACTCAAATATAGCCAAATAGTTAGATAAAAACAAAACCAAAACCAAACAAATCAAACCAAATGAAGCACAATAAGTGGAGCCTAATATATACTGTATTAGGGCTGGATGACATGGGCAAAATCAAAAATCACGGTATCTTTGACCAAACTGACTTGATATCAATATTCTAGAGATGACAATTGGTGCTTTCATGAGATATTTACAAACAAGATTTTTGAGAAATAGTCATTAGTAATGTGGATATAATGACTAAGCAGGTAGAGGCACATAACAGAGCAGTCTAATAAGCTCAGAAAATTGTATCCCTTTACTGTAATGCAACCTTTAAAACCAGGAAGAGACAATACTTATATCATGGTATTACAATATCTAGCCTCATATCACGATATTGATATAATATTGATATATCACTCAGCCCCATTCTGTATGATACCTTGTAAATGCCATTACTGTACTTTGGCCAGTGCAGGATAAAACATTCACTGTAGTTCATGTAAATTTGAACTCGTGCGTTTTTCTGAGCAGAACGTGCTGGTGAATGAACACTTTGTGCAGCTGTTGGAGCTGACCTGTCAGGAACATCCCAGTCTGGATGTACATTACGGAGGGGTAGGAGGCTTCATCGCCAAGAAACCACCAAAGCGCCCCGATCCTATGAAAGTTATCCAGGTCTGTTTGGTCAGCTAATGGAAATGTGTTGTCCTTACAGTTTGAAATGAAAAATTGAACTTCAAATGTTAAATATGTATTATTTAAAAACGTAGTTATCTCACAATCCTATCACATATTTAACAAAATACACATATAAACCATGCACATATAAAGTCTTTAGATATCTACTAACTTAAAGATGTTATTCCATGAAACATTTTACTTACAATTCTGTAATATTTAGTAAGACTAATAAATAAGGAACTGAAACATCTAATCATGCATTGTTTGATTAACACTGTATATGCTGTATGTGAAGAAAATATTGCACAATGGTCACAAAGCACTCTCATGATCTTTTTGAAGGATTATCTGGATGAACGCAAGCTCCGACTTTGGGATTTCTTTCGGAACATTGATAAAGACGGCACCATGCGAGTCCCTGTTGCTGACTTCAGGAAGGCAGTGCAGGTTTCCAACTAAATGTTGATTTATTGAATTGCCCTGAGGCTGTGACATTTGCAGGGACTACTGGACTGATGAATTTCCAATGGCACAGAGTGGTAGAAAATTGTTCGCTGAAGTCATGCTCTCTTCCAGTCACAGTCACCAATGTTTCCTGCTCTTGATAAGCTAACATAAAGAAAATGGCAAAACATGAAAAGCATATACAAGGGAGAGTAGTGAATAAGTGCATGCATGAGTAAAAAAAAGATGCAGCTTCTTGATTCTGTTTTATGAGGCAAAATTCGTTGTTCCCTTTTCCCTTCATGGGAAACCATGATAGCAATCCAGCATTCCCTTGGATCGATACTTGATTGAGGAACTGATCCAGAGACTTGATCGTGACAGGACAGGAATGGTAGACTACAGGTGAGCAAATCCCACACTGTTTAATTACTGTCACTCATAGGCCCATCAAACCACTGCACAACTTAGGCCTATGCTGAGGTTAATTAGTTGAAACACACTGACAAAGATGTGCATATCTGTACACTCTGATCATTTATCTTATCTGTTTGACGGATGTTGCAGTCAAACCAACGTTGTTTCAGTTATGAACCTTGAACGATGCATTCAGAAATAACAATGTTGTTAACATGTGAAGCTGACAGATGGCACAGAGAGGGGCACTTAGTGATCTGTTTGCATTTCTCCATGCCAAGCCAAGCTCCACAAAGGAGTCTGAGATGCTTGTAATGATGTTTTTGTGCAGGGGCCTGGCAGATACCAGGAAACAGATGATGAGGGATCACCGCCGCCAGCTGCGGAAGGTTGAGTCTCGTCAGAAGAAGGAGAAACAGAAGAGTGAGCGCATCCTCAAGACCTTCCAGAGCGCCGTGGAGGCAGTAACCCCCCGGAGCTCTATGGTCATTTCACCAGGAGGGGCCAAAGAGGATTCGAGTGGCCCACAGCATTTCTCCGCCACCCCTCTCAGCTCCTGGCACCACATTGTCATGTCCAACAGCAGTCGCTACTCCGTCACCAACATGAGCAGTGAGCACGTCCACCTGCCCATGCTCGGAGGCGCCTCTCACCACCGTCCCCCCAGTTCCCCAGCCATGCGCTCCTACTCCCAGCCCAACCTGCTGGACGACTCGCCCCGCTGTGCTCCAGGCAAGCCCATCTCTGCCCAGGGTATACACTCTGATCCAGAGGTGGACCACAGCAAGCTAAGCCCCACTGCCAACCACCTGACCAGGTCCAGACCTGCTCTTAATGACAAGCAGCCAGTGGCTAAAGCAAAAACCAACAAAGGCAAGAAAAAGAAAAGTAAGAAACGGAGGGATAAAGATGCACAGAATCCTGCACAAACCCTCAAGTGACTGAGCTTGAACTCTGCCTAATGAAACATCTAACATACTTATATTATGTATTTTTTTCTGACTGAGATCACTGGCTACTTTGTAATACAATTGCTTAATAAAGATTAGAGAGAGAGATGACATGATTCGGTATGACTTGTTTTTTTGCAGCCTAAAAGGTGACCTATCTTTGCAGTATATTTACCTTCATTCATTCCTCATTCTCTATCATTTTACATAATTTACTACACAGTACACATCCAACCGGAACAAAACATTTTATAATACCTTGGGAACTTTGACATGCACAGTATAGATCCTCCCATCAGTGACTCTTTAAACTCCGATAAACAATCAAAAATTATTGCTTTGTCCCAGCAGTTAATATCTGTTTGCTCAACACAGCACTAAGTGTTACGTCTTGGCCCGGTGTAACATTTGCCTTTGCTGATGATGCTGTGAACGGGGACAGGTGCTGCATCCTTCAGGATGTTGAAACAGGTTATATAAGCCACTCTGATCCAGCTATCTTAATCATAAGCACTTTGACTGCACCAGGATGATCGGCACTCTCTATTTCTTAGCTCTTTTGGGCTCCACAGTGGCCCGGGGGGTATGTATGACATGACTCAGATCCATTCATTCATCTTATTCTTTGAACCTCCACCTACCTATGCTGGAGGTAAGCTGCCATCTCTAACCATGTGATCCTTTTCAGCATGTTGGCATGTGGAGTGAGGGGACAGGGAGGAATGGGACAGGTGGTGGAGGTGGGAACAGGTGTACTTGTGATGCCTTCTTGCCTAGTTCCACCTTCCCTATTAAAGACCTGGTGCTGGTGGAGCAGACGGCCGTGGAGATCTCCCACAAACTGGAGCTGGAGATGGCCAAGGTACTCAGGCACACAGGAAGCATCTGCAACAGATGATAAGCAATGTTTGAGAAACCAAAAAAAAGTGTAAAAATCACTTTTATGCTTGCTTGAATTCAGATGGAGACCTATGAGATCAAGCTGACATTGTATGCAGAGAGGATTGTCAACTTGACGGTGGCAATTGAGGAGATGGAAAAGCACCCTGACTCGTATGACAGTGCCCACATAGAGGACATGAAGATTGAGATTAAGCAAGTGGAGGCTCTGATTGTGGAGCTCCAGTCTTCCATTCAAAGCTCCACCACCGTCTTCGAATCTCTTCATGTGCAGGTAAGTCTTAAACCGCCCTGAAATTGATTTTTTTTGTCTGAAATTACTTTTTAAAAAAGCAGATATGAGAGCAGCCAGTAACAGCTGCATTTCATAGAAAATGTGGTGATACAGCATAACATATTGATGCTCCATTGGGTGCAATGGTAAACTGTGTGTTGATGTTCAGATCACAGTCATGGTGAAGACCCTGACCAGGCTGGAGATGACCTATGACAAGAATCTGGTTCTGGTGACCCGCCGCGAGTACATCAAGATTCAGCTGCAGCTAGAGGAGTGCGAGAGACGCCACCAGGAGCTCTTCAACCCCAACATCGGTGAGATCACTCACACTCTAATACACATCAAAGTGATAGCCTACCTGCAGACCCCACTAATTCTATATTTAATTCTCCTCTTTCCTCAGGGTCCTGCACACACACGGGCATAATCAGGATCAGCAAGCCTATTGTCAGCCAACTGAATGCCCATCTCAGTAATAACTACAAATTTGGAGGTTGGGGGAAAGACTCCAAGCCTATTCCTGATAGAGAATCCATGTACTGGTATTCTGGGTATAGCAGTGCCTCCATTGTTGACATTAAATTTTACACCAACTACAAGAATCTCATTTTGAGAAACCACTACCAGCATCACACTTTAGTCAGCAGCTGGTATGGCACAGGGAGTAATTTCATAGTTCGTGACAATACTCTGTACTATCAGATTAACAACCCATTTAGCCTGGCCAAACTGAATTTCACCACAATGAAATATGAACACAGGGTGGTTTCCAAAGCTAGTTCCAGGTTCTCCTACGCCTACTCACCCAACCAGAACTTTGACTTTGCTGCTGATGAGACCGGGCTGTGGGTGACTTACGCCACAGAGGAGTCCGCCGGCCGAATGGTCATCGCTAAAATCAATGAGCCTTCCTTTGGGATTGAGGAGGAGTGGCAGACCAGTGTGTACAAACCAGGCGTGAGCAACGGTTTCATGGTGTGTGGGGTTTTCTATGCAGTCAGGACCATTGATATTCAGAATGATGAAATATTTTACAAATTTGACACCAAAACTCAACAAGAGAGCTATATCAGTGTTCCCTTTGAGAGATTCCAGGATATGTATTACAATCTGGATTACAACCCCACTGACCAGAAGCTCTATATGTTCAATGATGGCTACTATGTTAACTATCATCTGTGGTTTAACCATACAGCTAAGGCCACTGAGGAATCACCAGCTCTTTTGACTTGATCCTTATCTGTGGTTTACTGACTCATCACATCTTATGAAAGACACAACAATCATTGTATCTCTCTCTCTTTATTTCTTGTAGTTAATGCATTTTATCATCTATCTATGATCTATCCAACTTTGAATAAATTCAATCTCAAGCATTAAGATTGTGTCCAGTGTTTCTTTGTGCAACTCCTCATGAAATTTTGCTGTCTTTGTTTTCTGAGAAAAAATGACAGCATTGCTGGTATTTACTGATATCATGATGCAGTTCACTCACTTCACTTGAAAGACTCTTTCTCCTGCCTGATCTGCATTCAAAGTGCAGCACTTCATGGTGCCCACAATTGACTTTGTTTCACTGGTTTGAAGATTTTCCCACATTGTTTGATTGAGTTCATGATAATAGGTGCAAAGTATTTAAAAAAAAAAGTTTTCTGTACTATTAAAGCCATGTTTAGGTGGTTATTGTCCCTTACACTGAAACATAGACCTGCATTCTCATATATAATAGAATGAGAAACATGTAGAAGGCTTATTTTTCATTTCCCAGCCCAAATCCTTTAGATCCTACTGTATGTTTAAATGTCCATACTCAAAAGTTATGGAATAAGATTATCATATGTTCACAACTAGCACAAAACAACAACACCATTTCAATGTTGTTGTTGTTGTTTTTTTGTGATAAATGAAAGACACATTAACATGGACAAATGTGGCTAAATAAGAAGTATAAAAGACAATTTTATACTTCATGTATTTATTTATTTATATATGTTCATGTTTTCAGCTGAGTGCATTACATACAGAGACAATCTAATATACCTTCAGTCTAATACAGAGTGACCATCATGTTGCAAACAATGTCAGTTTCTTGTGTTATAGGTAACAGTTGCTTTCTGCAAAAATTGATGGATCAAATTTCACTTCCATTACTGAAGACGGACCCAGCAGGAGCAGCAGGACAGTCTGGTGGCAGCAGAGGCTGATCTCTCTTATGAGGTGTCCTTAAACAAGGTTATGAACCACTAACTTTTAAAAGCAATACACCAGCTGCCACTCTCACACAAATGGACATGAAATTCACCCACTCCTTGTGTGTCAGGAAACAGAAACAGAAACAGGAAGAAGAAAATATTGAATGAGCTCTTCACTCATAATACAATGAGCTCTGACTCCGACTCTTGAGATTATGGTAAATGTTGAGATTATGATAAAATGTTACCTTCTAACTTTGCGAGCAAAAGTATCATCTACAAAATTTCAATTTTAAGTGTCATCACTGAGATATTTTGGTTTCAGGTAGCTAAATGTCAGGTACACTGACAGGAGTCAGACAGCAGTAAGCAGAGATGTGAATAAAAAATAAATGTCTTTATTGAAGACGGCAGGCAGAATAAAATTAAAGGGGAAGGCTGAAGGTCATATACGACAGATCAGACAAAAGTACCAAACTGGCAGGCATGGAACCAAAATGAATTTACAGGAAAAACAGGTCTAAACAAGAGGCAGGAAGAAAAGGGTCAGACTAGGAAAAACACTATAACAATCTGGCAAAGAACAATGACAAAAAGACAGGAATACATACCAGACAGACTAATGAATAGACAAGGAACCGCAAGAAGAGGTCATGAATCTGATTGGCTGATGGTAAAGACATCATGGGAGCTGACGGGATAATGAAGAACAAGAGAAACACTGGAGAATAAAGATTAACCAGAGGTGCCTGGCAGAGGCCGTTATATTTTGTACCCATGTCAATAAAACGTCTCTGTCCCAACAATCTGATGATCACTCAGTTTCCTTAATATCTTATTTGGCCACAAAGCAATAGCTCAACGCAATTAACAGCCTGTGCATGTCACAGAGTGTTGCCAGAAATGTCAACATGTGACACTTTTCTCATCCGCACACTGCGTTCACATTGTAAACATAACAAGACACTGTCTCAAATGTTATCAAGCAAACAAGAACAATTCTTATCATACTTGTAAAAAAGACATCTGTACTGTAATTTGCCTAAAGTCTCAGATAGCTTAGGTAATAAATCTGGGAAGAAGGAAGGTGTTGGTGATGATCCGATAAGAGTTGTGTTTAAAAGGCCTCTGACCAGGCCACCAAGGAGACACTGAGTGTGAGAGGTAAACTGAGACATGATGCTTTCAATCCTTCTGCTGCTCTTCCCGCTGCTCAGTCCTGCGTGGGCCTGGATAGTAAGTGACTCTTACCTTCTTTGACTAAAACATGCAAATGGATAGCTGTGGTTCTGATTCAGTACAGTCAGTTACAATGGAGGTAAAAGCTGTTTAAATCTTTATTTGGGCAGCCAGTTCAGGACTGGGAGTCTGGGAATGTGACTGCATCGCCGGGTGAGTCCGGTCAGTGTGTCTGTCATGTGTATCTCCCTGACACCACATTCCCCGCTGACCGGATTGAGCACATGCAGCAAGTCACCAAGGATCTGATGTTGGAAATGGAAATCCAAATCAACAAGGTACTGTAGGATGTCTCCTCACCATTCAGTAGTGTATCTGCATGTAGTAATAATTCCAAACTGGACTAGAACCAAGGAACCTTCTCAGCTGCCTTTGAATTAATACGTTTAGAGATATCATGACCTGGATCACTGAAAACCCTCGTAATCATATCTAGCAGTCATGTATGTAACTGTCCTCTCACAAGACTGAAAAAAAACTGAGAAACTGTGAACTACCTCTTCTGTTTCATCTAAGTAGAAGAACAGAAAGAACAAATATAATCCATGGTCTGATAAAATAGTAGTTTCAAATCATTCAAGCATCAAAACAGAGCACAAAATAATGTAAAAATGTAAGCAAAATGCCTCCTTCAGACAGTAACCTACAAGGGTAAGCTGGAGATCTTTTTGGGCGAGCTGAAGAACCTGACCGTCAGAGTGGCGATGCTGGACAGTGATCCTGACAAATACATCAAGCTGGACTTTGAGCTTCTCAGGATTGAGCTGAGAGAGTTCGAGGTCCTGGTGACGCAGCTGAAAGACTCCCTCAACTCCTCGTCACCCATGTTTGACAGTCTGTATACTGAGGTAAAACACCACTTTTTGAACTTACCCACAAACAACATGTAATCTTAAGTCATTGCTAAAACAGCTTTCCGTTATGTAATCTGTTTTAGATTCACAACATGACCCTCATTGTGAATCAACTGGAGTCTTATGACAAGAGCAACCTGGAACTGATCCGCCTTGAGTTCGCTAAACTGCAGAAGAAACTGGAGGAATGCCAGAAGGAAACAGACATCATCAAGCCAGAAATCGGTAAGGCTCCTATCGTCAGCGGTGGATAATAGTTAATCGAATAGAGACAAACATTCAATTTCAACTTGATTTTTTCTGTCTTTTCACAGGCAACTGCAATCACACAGGCATCGCTGGAATCAGCAAGCCTATGGTCATCCAGCTGAATGCTCACTTGAATTCAGGTTACAGATTTGGGGGTTGGGGAAAAGACTCCAAACCTGTACGGGGCTATGAATCAATGTACTGGTATGGTGCATACAGCAGCCCTGCAGTGTATGACTTCTATCTGTACTCTAACTATGATAACCTGCTACTAAGATCTAACTTCAAACACCATGACATACCAAGTGGGTGGATAGGCGCTGGTAACAACTACATTGTTCATGGTAACACCATATATTACCAGATCAACTCTCCTTTCAGCATGGCCAAACTGAATCTGACCACCGTCAAATACAATTACAGAGTGATTCCACAGGCCAGCCAAAAGTTCTCATACGCACACTCAGGTAATCAGAACATGGACTTTGCAGCTGATGAAAATGGATTGTGGGTAATGTATGCCACAGAGGAGGCCATGGGTAAAATAGTCATTGCTAAGATAGATGAGCCATCCTTTGGCATTGAGGATGAATGGAGCACCAGTGTGTACAAGCAGCTGGCAGGCAATGCTTTCATGGTGTGTGGGGTTATGTATGCCACCAGATCAGTAGATCTGAATACAGAAGAGATCTTTTACTCGTATGACACTAAGACTGGGGAGGAAAAGCAGCTCAGTATTCCCTTTGAAAAATTCCAGGAGAGCTACGTCAACCTGGACTACAACCCCTCTGATCAGAAGCTCTACATGTACAACAACGGCTATTATGTTTCCTACAATGTGAAGTTTAACTAAAATTAGACGTGCCCTCCTCTGTGATGTGATCTGCCGTATTGTGATTGATACGACTGATCAAATGTTTACTCTTACTGCCACTGGCAATCTAAGAAGCCATGTAATCTTTAGACTTTCTACTGTCATTTCCCAAATAAAATCAAACTGAAGCATTCAAATGAGTTGACTGGGCTTGACTTTTTTTATGCATAAATCCATTTAGAATATGACACAACTACGGTACAACACAATGGTACAGTGTACATATAGTTTACTAAGCAAAACAGCAAATCCTCACTGAAATACAAGAAAAGCACAATGGCTAGAAAGAGAACTTGACAAGGATATATAAAGAGTGTAGTATTTTAAGATTCTGCACTTCTGTATTCTGCTTCTACATAGAGACATATTGTATTTTCCTTTTTTTTTTTTTAATAATAATCATATTGACAAGAATCCAAACGGCTCAGTAACATTGTAATCCAAGTGTCTGTCCTGAGTTTATGAGCTAATAGTCACATGCCTTAAGTAAGTTTATTGGAGTTGTAAAAACCCAGAAACCAGACTAGCAATCAGACATGAGGTGGAGAAATAAGACAAGAGCAGACTACAGCATGCTCTTGTCTTCTTTCATTTTAATTTTAACTGAAGTAAGTGGTGTGTCATTTGTAGCCTGCTCTACTATTGTCAGCAAAGAACTTCATCACTAATCAAGATGCATTTTGAGCATGACAATAATCTTGACCAGTTCATAATATAAAATACTGATTGAATAAAAGATGGAGAACATACAAGTAAAATGTAAAATGTTGATATATTTGTGCATAAAGAATGCAATTACAAGTCCTTGGTAGACTAGTAACAGTAATACTAGTAATATTATGTGCAGTAGGTCCTGTTATGAATTCTAATGATCAAATTAAATACAAAATTATTATCTATGTCCACAACTTCATGAGATTTAATACCAATGACTAATAAAAATGATAATATTGACAAGTAAAAGTAACTAGGCTTCTTGCATCTTTGAAATTGTTACTAACAAATTTTCACTGGGGACTACATCAATCCAGGGAGTTAATTTAAAAGCTCTATTTAGTGTAAGAGAAGCCACAAACTTAAACATGAATTATTTTATACACCCTATGATGTGTCAGTGCTATCATTTATATTCAAAGGTAAACAGTGACCAGAAGAATCATTGGCTGCCACAGAATTTTTGGGAAAAAATAAAAAAGATCTTTATATCATTTACATACAAAGATGTTTACCATTTGAGGTTTAACAAAAAATGATATGTTGTATAGTGATGGATTCAAATATTTTTACTTCCTTTATTGACACTCTAAACATAAAAACTGTGTCCTGTTTGTGAAATAAAATCAGACTTGAGCTGTTTTGGCTCATTTGAAGTAGATCTGAACAATGTAAAATGTGGCACATTCTCACTGAGGAACATTTGGGAGTGGGCGTAGAATAATCTTGTACCTTTCTTATGTGACTCATTCTCCTGTGTGATACATCAGACCCCCTCCCCTCCTGGTTTTTGGGGTAAGGTTGCAGCATCTGATATATCTCAGCCTCCCCCTCAACCCCTCCTCTCCCTGAGCCAGGCTGGGATTGCCCCCACCTGCCCCCCTCCACCCTCTGTAAGCCAGCCCTCCCTTGGGGGGGCAGGAGCCTGGTTCCATCTGGTACTGAGGACCATGTCCCAGCAGATTTATAGATTCCAGACAGGGTTATCCCTCCATTTACAGAGGAAGGCTGCCATCAAAGAAATACAGTAATGCATTATGCTTGTATGATGTGAAAAATTCTCACATGGGTTTTGGCTGTAATGATTCAAAATCCGCTGAAACACTGAAAGCTGAATCTGTTGTCAAAGTGAAACTCCATCTGGGGTGGAAACAGCCTGCAGCCACAGCACAATAACAGCACTGTCTCTTTAAACCAGCCAGCATCTGTCAGGATGAGAGGGGGGGATGTGAGCGCCTTGTGTGAAATGGTACCCTTAGTGACATCATGCTCAGCCAATCAGCAGCCTCCCCTGAGCTCGGTCCTCCTCTCCTGCTCCTCGGATGTGTGCGTGCGGGCGGCTGAAGACACAGGCTGCTGCTGATGCTGCTGCTTGGGGCGGAGGTCCAGGACATGCTCCCTTCACATCAGGTAGCGTGTGTGTATATCTGTGTGTGTGTGTTCCTCTTTTTTCTGCGCTATTTGGATTGATTATTTTTCATATAGTGAACCACTAATTCCTCAGCTGTGGAGGTGCACATTGTGTAGAGGATGGATAATGATGGAGGAGAGGGAGTGAAGATGGCTGTGTGTGTGTGTGTGTGTGTGTGTGTGTGTGTGTGTGTGTGTGTGTGTGTGTTTCGTAACACTCCTTAAATGATGTCGCCTCCATGACTAACTGGTATAATGTGTGTGTGTGTGTGTCTGTGTGGATAATGTTTGCATTTCTGTGTTTAACTGAATTGAGGGAATAGGAACTCTATATTTTATACCAATGACATGTTCTTAAATTAGCATTAACCTACAATGTCTTTATAATTACTTGGTATAACATACCAGAAATTAATTACATAATGCTTATAATTCTAATGACTCTTGTTAACACAGATATTTTTCCCACTCAGAATGAATCCATTTCATGTGATCATTGTTTGTGAGTGAGTGTTTGAGTGCGTGTGTTTGTGTCTAAGTGTGTTGTAGAATAATTACTGCACATAGCGAAGCTGAGGGATCAAAACCTTTTCATCCTGCTGTAGAAATGAAAAATATATTACATATTTTCAGCCTAAGAAAAAGTACATTGCATCTCAGGGCTCTGAATCATCTCTCCGTCATCATGTGCGCTTGCAGCTCTGCTTATTTCCATTCATCAGCAATAGTAGCCACAAGCCTCTACTCACTTCCTGTGCTTGTCTGACAGTTAACTCTTTGTTTACGCCGTCTCAGATCATCATGCTCTGCAACACAGACTTCAGCTTTGGAGTCACTGGGGGCAGGCGCACACTGAGCCCAGTGACAAGAGAAAGAGATGAATCCCACTGTTGATAAGACCAGGGAGCAAAGGTGAGACCCAAACTAAACAGCACCGCCAACAGTTACGGTATTAAAATAGTATTGTCACAAGGAGGAGCCAGATATGAGCGGTAGTTTGAGTTAGATTCAGTTTCTGTTTCTAATTTTAATGAGGGTTTGTATCATATGATCGTTCAGGCTCAGAATGACTACAGCATCTGAATGCAGGTTAGATTAGCAGTGGTTCCTTTAACCTGGCTTTCTGTGCTTTGCTCAGGCCCAACTGGACCTTGACTGGTCCAAGCCAGGGCAGAGATGGCAAAGAGAGACTACCTGGTGGAGGCAGCCAAGCAGATCCGCATGGCACTGGACAGAGAGGTCAATGAGGACTATGAAGCAGCATTCAGTTACTACAAGAATGGGGTGGACTTACTGTTGAATGGGGTTCAGTGTAAGTAGACAGCCTCTGCTGTTTTATGTCTTTACGCATAGCTGAGGCTGTGTGTGATGTTGAATTGTAACCGGGCACTTTAACTGCCCTATGCCTGAAGGGTGTGTTAACAACACACACTCATGTGATGAGAACATGTGAACCCAAGTACAGAATGGATGAATGTTCATAAAAACAGGAAGTTAAATGGTTAAATACAGATTTCCTTATTGGCCAAACATCTTTTTTTCCCCATTGCCCCATAAGCAGTGTGTTACCAATCTTTATCCCAGTTCAAAGGCCAAGTAGTTCAGTCAGAATAGTCTTCTTAGTGTGAGGAGTCGTTTACCGAGTGTGTTCTTGTCTTTACTAGTGCCTGATACAGCTTTACTGTCTTACAGTGGACCCAAACAAGGATCGTCGGGAGGCTGTAAAAAGAAAGACGGCCCAATATCTGAAGAGAGCTGAGGAAATCTTTATTTCACATCTGCAGGACAACCTGGGGAAGGGAAGCTCTCATTTAGGGGTAATACAGTTATCCTTCATTAACATTTACCAAATTAGGTTTTGTGCATTACTCCAAACAGTGTCACTTATTTGTGGTCTATGAGTATGGCAGAAAAATTCCCCTTTCAGTGCTTTATGCTCTGTGCTTAACATCAGCATTTGCAGCTTGTACTCTTGAGAGTTGAAGAACACAAAGGAGCAGATCCCATGTAACCTTCTACATTAGTATATGGGTGATTTTGTGTCTGTTTCTGGTAGCTCTTTTATTTACAGTAAAATACTACAAGACAGGGATTTAATCAGTACCACAGACCAAGCCTTTGTCATATCTAATAATGAAATAAAAACATAAATATTACTGTAATCTGCACTGTGCTTAATATCCACCTTGGCTTTTATTGTCAGGGATACAGCAGTCTGAGATTCCGTCCAATCAGACACCTGAGCTCGCCTGTGGAGGATCTGGAGATGTGCAAAGTGGTGGGGGTGATCGACAAGGTAAGACACAGTGTATGCACTCCAACACCTTTGCTGCTTTCATAAACATTTTTTGAAGTTTTAACATCAATGTCAGCATTGTGCTTTGACATGCCTGGCTGCTGAGGATGAAAATACCAATGACCGCACTAACTAAAGTCCCAGTATGACAGCTGTTCATTGTAAAATGTAATCAGTTCTCATTTCTCACTTTTCTATGGCGGCCTGAAAATGTTATTTTTCATTCCAAAGGTCCTGATTGTCCAAAGCATGGTCAATAAGGAAACATTTGTTGTAAAGGTGAGTTCTCAATTCTCCTCCATAAGTATAGTTTAGTACTACACAGGGGAAAATCAGGTTCCAACAGTAGGGGCAGAGCTGCAACCACATAACTGCACAGAAGTACAAAATGCATGGGGACTGCCCTCTTGTGCCCATTAATTTTGTTCCAATACGGTTTAACAACCATAAACGCAACCTGGGCCACAGACAAAAATGTATCTACTGATAGGGGAGATGCTTTGGGTGCTTCTGTCTGGCAGCAAGCCAACCTCCATATTGTGTGGCAGGCCAGTCAATGGAAGCGCTCCCCATCCTGTCTGTCTTTTTATCCTCCTCCATTGATCTGCCTAAAAGCTCTCACCCTCTTAGCTCATGCAGTTTCACCTCTAATTTCAGTAACCAGAGCCATGGTAACAAAGAGGCAATTCCCTCAAAAGGGGCAATCGAAGCAGTGGTTTATCATTTTTTCTTTAACCATGTCCATGTAATTTTTTTCTTTTCTACTATAATACCAGTGTTAAGTCAAGATGACTCAGCCAAACAAAAAATACCTCAATGTAAGAAGCGTGTTGACATGGGTTGGCAAGAAGTGATGAATTTTTGATGAAAATGTCTGTAGACAGACATAGACCATTAGTCACAGCAGTGCAATATCCCCACTGTTATGCTTTGTGTGTGTCTTTTCAGAGCCTGGCAAAGTCGAGCTGGGAGAGCAGAGACAAGCCTACCATCATCCCTCAGGGGGTACCATACATGGTGAAGCTGCTGCGGTACTATGTCAGTGAGGACGCCGTGTACCTGCATCTGGAACATGTTCAAGGTGAGCGCTTAAACTGCTCTGCTGTCACTGCCGCAGCCATCACGCTTTATCACTTGGCTCATGGAGCTCTTAACATTGATTTCCCATAGTGTGGTGGTGCATTTTCGAGCTTGTACGACGTGCACCTTGAAGCCCTTTTTAATAAGACGCTGCAACAAGGTGTATTGCTAAATGATTCAGGAAGCCTTGTTAAACATTAGCAACAATGAGAAGAATTATTGTTCATATTGATTATTGATGTAGTGATTTGCCCTCTGTCCTTCCAGGTGGGAGGCTTTTCTCCAAGCTGCACAAGGTGAGGAGCGACAAGGCCAAGGAACACCCACAATGCTTCAGTCCCAGCCAGCACAGGATCAAACTAAAGACCAGCTACACATCTCCGACCATTAGCATGGACTACCAGCATAATGACAGAGGGTGCACAGGCATGACCCCCCGCCCAGAGAGAATAAGTGATGAGAGCCCGGACACAGACTCCCCAACATCATGGGATGAGACTCAGCAGCTGATGGAGAGCTGTGGGACTCACTCCTATATCGAGGAGACAGGCTGTCTGCAGAACGCACGTGCTTCTACAGTATCATTTTATACCCGACTAGAGCGGCCAACTCTATTCTCTGGTCCAATAAGGACACACATCAGCACCCACATCCATCCACCAGCCCCCAGTTTGTGTTTGCACACCAGTGAAACTCAGGAAAAGCCTGCTCTTCCTCTTTCTTGTGCCCGTATCAGTCATGCTCTTGATGTCATGTCAGAACTCCAGAAAAAGACAGCTGGACTGGGACTGATAGAGTGCAGCTCTAACTTTGAGGCTGCTTGGAATGCTGCAGATCCACAACACAACTGTGACAGTATAAACCCCTATGCAGTGACTGGCAGTGACTTACATAGCACAATAGGACAAACTGTACCTCATACAAGTCAAACCTCATTTGGAGCAGCAGATTCAGCAAATGCTAAAAATAACGTCATGAGCTCTGGTTCGTCTCCTGCCATTTTGCATCTTCCTCTCCATTGCCAAACCCAGATGCATGGCAGAGCCTCTTGGGATACCAATGGCTCTCACCAAGGATCTGTTTTCAGTGGGTACCTTGGGAACACCACAGACGTGATGACAAACTCATCTAAGCAGAGCAGAGTAGAGGATCAGGACAGCAGCAGCCCCACCGCAGAGGAAAGAAAGGCGATGTTAGTCATCAAAAGCACAGACAGAGCAGTATTTTCTTGCCACACAGACATAAGGAACACCTTAGAAAGTTCCCAGTCTTCTTTCTCCCACAGTACTGCAAGAGAACAGGGGAGACATCCAGGAGTGAAAAACCAAAGGGAATTCCTTTCCAGAAATCCCACAGAGGGGGTGGAGGAGGCCTGGGATCTTCTGAGTCCTGGAGAGAAGGAGGCACATTCAAAGGAAGGACCACTGTGTGACCTGTACCCCTCTGGCCCTCCAGGGGCACCAACCCAGAACAGGACAGGAGATACAGATGCTTTCCTGAAATCTGAGGGGTCAGATGGTGCAGGGGAGGACCAGATCATTGAGGTGGATGGGTGGTGCCACCTGCCTCGGTTCCCCAATAAGTCTTCCAGGACCAAAGAGAAAGCCTGCTGGGGGCTGCCCGAGGCCGAGGTGCGTGTCTGGGGGGCGCAGATCCTGCTGGCCCTCGAAAGCCTGCATCAGCAAGGCATCCTGTGTCGGGATCTCAACCCTAAAAACATACTGCTCACCAGCAATGGTGAGTTCATCAAACACTTGTAAAAGATTGTATGAGGAAAAACACAGTTCTGCTGATTTTGATGTAACACAATGTCTTCACAGGAAAGGTGTGTTTGACTTTTTTTGGCCAGTGGAGTGAGGTTCAGTCAGAGATCAGTTCCAGAGCAATGGAACAGATGTACTGTGCTCCAGGTAAAAATATTTATGTATCTGAGTGCAGTTATTGGATTTCATGGTATAACCTGCCACCTAGTGGCAAGAGACAGGCTCTCCATCTTCTCCATAGGGCAACCAGGCATGATAAAGCATTGGAGTAGGAGAGTGAAACAACATAATTTATGTAATGACAGTTAATGAGTTATTTTTAAGAACTGCTGTTCATGAATAAAACTCAATCCAGCTCATTGTTTGTCAATAGAGATTGGAGGAGTGTCCAAGATCACAGAAGCATGTGACTGGTGGAGCCTTGGGGCTTTGTTGTTTGAACTTCTGACAGGAATGGTAAGCAAAGGCTCTGCAAATTATGTTCAGCACCACAGAGTAAAGCCCATGACTATTTCATGTACATTATTCCTGCATATTCTGATGTTGGGTTATGGCCATTCATAAACACTACTCACTCTGCCTCCAGCCCCTTTGGCAGCTCCATCCAGCAGGAATACGCTCTCACACCCAGCTACTCATCCCAGACCACCTGAGCACTGCAGCTGCGTCCCTGCTCACTGAGGTAAGGCTTAGGGATTCACATCTACAAGGCTAGTGCTCCCGATATTACACTACAGTCGTAATACTCACACACTCCATATTGGCCTGTAGTGGCAACACTCTCCATTGTGTGCACCTCCACAGTTGCTCCAGTTTGATGCTGGCTATCGTTTGGGTTCTGGAGGAGGAGGTGTGAGTGACATCAAGTGTCATCCTTTCTTCAGCGGTGTCTCCTGGAAAGCTCTGAGCTGCTAGCAGACCTGCTGGCAGCATCTGTGATCCCTCTGCTGCACTGGAAGATAGGGTTCATTTTCAAGAGCCCCAGCATCTTCATGTGGACAGAAAGGATGCAGGCCCTGAGACCCCTGCTTCCTTTGCATTTTGTGCTTCCCAAAGAAAACACTGAATTTAACACTGATACCAGAATGACGCAGTGAACCATGTCTGATTGTCCCCTCAACAAAATGTTATGAATAAATTTGTTACTTCCACTTATTAAAGACTCTAGACTGAAGCTAACTTTGCAGTTTTGACATGGTTATGTTGTACAGTTCTGCAGGCTAAATCCATGCCTATTAACTTCACTATCACCATGCATGAAAACCGATGCCTCTCCTTACATACTGCTCACGTTTACTTTTTGGACTATCTGCCATTGAAAATATTGTCAAAAAAGGGCATTAGGCAATAAAAAATACCTCTTTTCACTTTTGTTTCCCTATTTGCTTTGAGTATGTTTTATCTTTTCATCAATGTCTATGTCATAGAAGACCTGACAGCAGACTTTTGTAATGTTAGCACAGAGCATGAAAGGAATTTTAATGAACATTAAATGTAAAATTCACCCTTGAACATTGATAGTATTCTAGTCTTGTGACTCTGGACAACTAATTATAGATATATGAACGTGTGCAAATTTAACTTGCAAATCGGACAGTTTTTCCTGTTCCCTTATTTACTTGTTGCAGTTTTTGGCACTCCAACAAATATTCTGTGAATCCACAATATCAAGCTCCCATTATTTGGAAAAAGCAGGTCTGTATCTGATTATTAGAATAACAGAATTTTGCTTTTGGATGAGACTTTAAGGAACCAATGGTATCATGGGCCCAACATTTTCTTGTGCTTGCTTCATCTCCCAAGAGAATGCCACACTCCAAATTATTTTCATCCTCTTAGATGACAAACAATAGTCCTCCACCCACCTCATATTTATTTTATGTTACAAGTAATCCAGCTTTCAGGGAATCAACACTGAAACTGAGTGATGCAGCTCGGGCTTTATTGTTTTAAAACATTCTTTTTCTTAAATAGTCATTTTCTTACACAGCATAGAGAATTTTCCTCACGTGAGTGAAACTGATGACAAAAACGCTCACAGGAATTGTTTACTTTGGACATCTTAGGACATAGTGTTTCTTGGTTTGTAGTCCAACTTGTGAAAATTGTTCTTCTCTCATCGAAAATAATAAAATGATAATATGCAGTTTAGCTAAGTTTGCCATTCCTCTCACAATAAGTTGACAATTATTGAAGTGTATGTAGAGAATGGCGTATGGCGCACGAGTTACACAATATTGTTTTTGATCTAGAGACCAGTACCACTGAAACCCCAAACCCAGACATTCTCCACAATAGCACCAAGCCTTTTATCTTTCTCAGCCATGCAAAAGTCCAGTGCATACCTCACTTCCTTTCCAAAAATCCCTTTTCTAGTTAACCAATATAATGATAAATCAATTGCTTGTTACAGTAATGTTCATCAGGAGGGTACAGCCACTGTTTGTAAAGGGTGGTTTGTTTGCTGGAGCCTGGAGGTCCAAAGGGTTCACATGTCCAGGAGTAGCACCCTGGGGTCTTCCACTACTGACTTGATCTTGCGCAGGAAAGTGACAGCCTCTCTCCCGTCAATCAGACGATGATCGTACGTCAGGGCAACGTACATCATGGGACGGATCTCCACCTGGATAACAGGATGTGGTTAAGACAAGTTACTAATATATCCAGTTTCCAAATGGAAGCATTATGTTGCTGCATAGAATGTCTTAATTTTGTGCACCATTATGTGTTTGCATGTCAAAAATAATACGAGCACCAACAAACCTTGCCCCCAACAGCAACAGGCCTGTCAAAGATGCCATGCATGCCCAAAATAGCAGACTGTGGGGGGTTGATGATTGGTGTGCCGAACATGGATCCAAACACTCCACCATTGCTGATGGTGAAGGTTCCTCCGTCCATGTCCTCCACAGCCAGCTCGTTCTTACGGGCCTACAAACAAACACAATTACTATCAAAACATCTGCATAAGAAAACTGACTTATTTGACTTGAACAAAATATCTAAAACAATATAAACTATTACCTTTTCTCCCAACATATTGATGGCTTTCTCAATGTCAGCAAAGTTCATTGCCTCCACGCCTCGAATTACAGGAACCACCAGACCCTAAGAGAGAAGTCTTGTGACTGAACTTGATATTTTTTACACACAACATTACCATTTAAGTGTAATCTGACTGCCTTACCTTCGGCGTGGCCACAGCTACGCTGATGTCAACGTAGTCCCTGTACACAATCTCTTTCGTTGTGTCATCAATAACTACAAACAGAAGGAACCGGAGCAAAACATTTATATCGATAAAAAGTTCTGTACACAGTTTAAATTTTTTAAGTTGATTCAACCACCAAGATTGGTTTTCTTGAAGCATGTACCATTTTCTGTTTCATGCAAGAACAAAGCTGTGGAAAGTGAAACCCACAGACTTATTTTAGGTGTTAAAAAACCAAGCATTAAAGATCAGGCTGCTTCACTGCGGTGAGTCTAAGTAGGTCGGGGTAGCATCAGAGGAGTAAATAAGTTACTGTGAGGTTTTGCGGCTAGACAGTGAAGGATACTGAAACTTAAATCTTGTTCATCACCACACGCATCTCCACTGCCTTGATACCAACCACGAACAGTCATATTTAAACTAGCATGACACATTCACACAAGGTAAAATTTGTACCAGCATTGACAGCAGGTTGGTCAGTCAGTGCGTAAGCTGCAGCCTTCACAAATGCAGACATGAAGCCCAACTTTATGTTGTGCTTTTTCAGGAAGGCATCTTTGTAGCCCTTCCTCATCTCTGTGATGTTGCTGTGGAGACAGTAACAAAATTCAAACATGGGAAAAGTGATACAAGTTCACTGTGAGTAACGATGAACAAACAAAGTCAACGCCCACAGGATTACTGTAGCGTGGGCTGTTTTCTGTGAAATTTCTAACCATCAAATTAATTAGGAATGCACGATAACTGCTTTTTAAAACTGATACCGATAACCAATAACTTTCAGCTCCTAAAGGCCGATACCGATAACCGATAACACACACATATACCTAAGATCATGACATCAATATTATGAACAAAACCGGTTTGACTCTTTAAATGAAGAGATATTTATTTTTTCCAATGAAAAACTATAGGCAAGCCTCTCAAACATTTTCTTAAAGCTATCAAACAACCTTAACCTTAGCCCGTGGGTCATCTTTGGCAAATTTCTTGGACGTTAGCATCTTTAGCAGCCCAGGCGTCCTCATACGCTTTCAAAACTCCGTCGAAGCGATGGTTATGTTTCAGGCAGCTGATCAGGGTTGTAGTATTAAAGCTTGTGCTATTTCTCCCTCCTCGTGGAACTCGCTTGGAACATTTGTTACAAATAACCAGCGAACTGTCTTCTTCGGAAATTTTGAAGAAGTCCCACACAATCAATGCCATGTTCTCTGTTTTCGTAAGCATGCTGTGCTGCATGCTGCATTCACGGTAAATTCCCCCGTTCCCTCGTTTTCTTTCGGCCTTTTTAAGTTCATGTTTCTATTTTTTATGTGTAAAATGTGGAAAAATACTGCGGATATCAATTCAAGTCAGCAACTACCAAAATTATGACCGAGTTAACAAGTTGTTTTCTGACATGAGGGGGTATTCTTGATTTTTCCCAGTGAGAAAGAGTTTTTCTGATTATGCCGACGTCACTTGAACGCAGCATTCACTGCAGGCCATTCGGGTCTCATAGTGGGAGCGAGGCACTGCTGTGCTGACAAAAATATATATGTTATCGGGGGTATTCGTCATGATATCGGACTTATCGGAATGACGTCATAATTTCCTGCTATCGGCCCGATAATTATCGGCC
>OMKZ01042528.1:0-24057 GCA_900302535.1 Neoniphon sammara
TGAATTAAGATACTTGTGGGTTTTTCCTAAAGGTAAATAAATGGATTTCGGTGTTTTGGTGTCCAAAATTCATGTCTCTCTTTCCCCAACTTCTCCTTAGTTCTATTTTATTCTTGTATTACAAAGTGAAAAAAGAAAGCTGTAATTTCACTTAGTCTTTTCATAAAGATGAACAACAGTAATTTATTTATTTATTTACTTATTTACTTACTTTGTCACAAAGCAAATATCCTATTTTTTATATCCAAATGTCCTATCCTATTTTTTCTGCCTCTCTATGCAAGATAAATTAAGTGACTTGTTTTGTTGACACAAAAAAATGGTTAGGATATGAAGTGAATTCATGGTAAGCCAATTTAAAATAAATAGATTAATTAATTAATGAGAATACAAGTAACTGGAAAACCAACTGAAATTGTTTTCTTTGAGTGAAATACTTTTGAACTGGATGTGATGATATTCAAATATAATTTCAAACACTCTCAAGGTATTGTAGCTTTCAGTGGGCCGTGGGGGATGATAGGTTCACTCTTTCACCTCTTCCTCTATGCATGGATATCAGTCTTAAGTAATTCAGCTTTCCTCTCATACTTCAGTTATGGTGGCGACACAGATATGGAGTAATCTGTGTGGAAACCCTGATAATGGGTGCACTTCCTGACTCAGCCGGATATAACAAACTGTGTGAGGACTGTAACACTCTACACTCCTGCTGTCAGACTGTGTCAGGAGTTTGGTGGAGTTGCTTTCACTAAGAGGCTCAAACAGAGCCGGGGAAAGTGCTTGAAAGAGCCTGTTTCAAGGCTAGAGCTAAAACTGAAAAATGCCACACTGCCCCCAGCTGTGAGACTCGATAAGCTCACTGTCTGACACAATGAAAAATTGAAAACATTATAATACTGCACCTACGGCCATGGCTTGCAGGCTGTAATGGGATTTCTGGTACTTTTGATTATCACACTGCATAAGATTTTTATGCAAACTAATATCACACCTTGAAAAACAGTGACATCAGCATCATAACACAGGTTATTATTCCCTCTTTTTTGTCTAAAAGTGTGCATTTACTATTCAAGTACAATTGTCTATCAAATACAGGGGAATTCTGCATAGAATACTACCGTAGATTTAGAATATTTATTATATAGTATACTATTCATATACTATGTAGAATAGAATTCTATATGTTCTCATATATTAAGTACTGATAAACAACAGATTGAGTGGCTCCCCCTAAAATTATTTTAAGAGTTGGTTTGCCTGAATATACCTGAAATGTTAGACTTGTCCAGACAGACTGTGATATCTTTGAATGAAACTGGCTGCAGAGAAAACCTCAGTTTAGCCTGAGGGAATAAGCTGGAGGTCTTTCTTTTGGCTGATGTATATGTAGGAGGGACTGTCATGCAATTTTTTACTGACAATTTATGTCTTTGAAAGGATGAAATATTAATACAAAATAGCAAAGCACTGAAAGAAAATTACCTCTGCAAAAAGTAAATTATAAGTGACTCTGCAGGGAAATAGTTTTGCACTTCATGTATGCAACACAAATAACAATCTTGTTTACCATACCATACAACCACGCAAGTCCTTGTATGAAGCTGGGGTCTTTCCCCCAGTGGAATCCATCCATTGAATTCTTTATAGTATGATGTAATTACTCACAGTGTACCTGCTTGTTATTTTTCTAGAGGTTACAAGCCCTGTAAAACTTTACTGGCTCATTTTAATTGACATCAAAGGCAGTTCCACAGCACACCCTAGGCGCTCAATAAATTTTAATTTCATACAGGGCAGTCTGTGTTTTGATGGGTGGATGGATGCAAACAAAATAAAACAAGTCTCCAAACAGCACAAGTTCTTACATCTTGATTATGCGGGGAAGAGAAGTGGGACACTGGGTGAGCTGGCAGCTTTTTTGCCAATCACAACTTGGCCTGAGGCAAAAACCAAGAAAGAAGACATGCTGACATGATTGTTCCCATGTCTACCATGAGATGGCAGCACAGTCTGCTGTTCAAAAGCAGCACAGTAATTGGCTGAAATGTGACTGACTCTGCCAAGAAGTAAATAATAAAAAAAAGAAAGAAAGAAGTATATTAAAAAATACAATCTTCTGTATTTTTAGTTTATATTTTTACTTTAAAGGTCACATACTTCAGAAAAGTGAAAAGATATAACTTTTGGTGAAAAGAGCCCAATTTAAGCTTGACAGTTAAACTGAAACCAATGGGAACTTTTCTCATTCTCCAGCGTACCCTTACAACCTGGTTTGTCAAGGCTAGTAATACTTTTTACTGTGTTTGTTTTTTGCAGAGGATAGCTGCAACCGTCCGAAGGCCGACACAAACAGGACCCACAGTCACGGAAATGGTTGCTTATTCCAAATGTCACCTCTGAGATTATTACACATCAGAACAAAGCCTTTATATTTCATCTGTTTAATTGTTTGTTCTTGCTTAATTAAACATATAATTCCATCAGGTTAAAGAGAAGCACTCAGGCAGGAGACAGAACCACACACTGGGAAACAATATTAATTTTAAATGAGCACCCCCTGCTGGACTCAAACACAACTGACAAGCTGGGTGTTGTAACCGATATGCTGTGAGCTCACAGGGCTAATTCACCACTCATGACTCCAATTAAAAGGCTTGTCTGCTCATATCTGAAATGGGTGCACATTACCCTCGGATAACCTAACCTTAAAATCATGGCCTGTGGTTACTGCAAGCCCCCTGTGCACACTGATATACACCATAGTATTTAATCATGAATATGACAATTGGTTAAACAGTGACTATAATATTGCAAATTTGGACAAAGAGGCTAGAAAATCCCAGGAGAGGTGATACACTGCATGATAAACTAATTTTCCACAGTCAAGGAGTTCATTGAAAGTACACAATGTGTCTCTCCTTGCCAGCTGTGAAACATTAATCTAACTCCAAGAACACCAAAGAGGGATGACGCGGAGGGGAGAACATAAATATATAGGTTATCTACACTGCTGGTTATAAAAGCAATCAAACTTTATCCTTACTGATGGAAAATATGTGATGAAAAACATCCAGACAGGTCAGCAACCAAACCACTGCTTCAGCACAGGCAGTAAGTTGTTATTCCATTATGCGTATGTCAAAGCTTCTGAACGCAGTTGTTGAAATGTTTTACTGACTGAGAGCTATAAATGTGTAACAGGGTGCATAGCAAAGCTTACACTGAAGTTATTTGCAGTCAACCATTAAATGTGGGACTGTATGATTATTACTTATATGGAAGACCCAGGAGAAATTACAGTCTAATGGTACTGAACAGGATAAAATGTTTTTCTCAAATAATACATTGGACATTTTTCTCATTCAGTCACTTCCTGGCCTGAAATATTGAGATTAACACCATCATCAACTCAGTTTTTTTTAATATATATTGTGTTGGGAATTTTGTTTATAAAGCTACAAATATGAATCATGCATTGAGAAGTAATATGATATTTGAGCAACTGTATTGCTCAAGATATATTACTATTAGCCTAAACCAAGCTGAATTATTTAAAGTTGATTTGTCTTAACCTTGCTGACTTACAGAACAACTATGGCACACTCTCCTGGATACAATCGTCTCACTTGTATGTTTTTGTTCATAAATATGCCCAAATACCTCAATCCACAGTCTAAAAATGAAAGCAAAATGACAACAAACTTCTAATACTTAGACCTTGCATCTTGCATAAACTCTTTTCTTTGTTGACCTGGTTGAAGCCTGGATGCATAAATTCCATTCACACCACTTGGCAACACTGATCTGCTGCCTATCACGTAAACACTCTGACCTTTGTCAGTGAAGGCACTGACCTGATTTTCTTTTTTTTTAAACTCCAGACATGGGTTAAATAATATTTGTTCACTGTGACCTGATTTGAGCACCAGATAGTGTAGGGCAGGGGTGCTCAATACGTCGATCGCGATCTACAAGTCGATCTCCAAGGTACTATTGGTAGATCGCATGACACTAAGATTCGATCCAGTCTGTTTGTTGGATTGTCTGTTAAGCGCCGCTATACAAATAAAGTTGAATTGTTTTGACTAAAAAATAGACGTCCACCTATCATCCATCCCGTCACTTGATCGATACACAGGACAACCAGTCAGATGACATCTGATTTTTTTTTACGTACAATTAGGTCACTGTGCATGCTCAAACAACAACCCAAGTAAGAAGAAAAAACGTATCACTTTCATACGGAATGGGAGGAGGACTTTTTTTTCCACGATGACATTTTCAAAGTGCGTTTGTCTCATCTGCCAGTCTAACGTCGCAATACCAAAGAAGGGAAATGTGGAGCGGCATTTTCGGACTCTTCATGGAAAATACGACACTGAATTCCCACCAAAAAGCGAGCTGAGAAAGACAAAGGCGAAGGAGCTAAAATCCCAGTTGTTGGGACAGCAGTCATTCTTCACACAAGCTACTTCTAAACTTTAGAAGTAGCTTGTGTGAAGAATGACTGAATGTGGTTATGCAACATACATTAACATAAGTTGTAAGAATCCTCAATATATTTCTCAATAAATATAATGGGTAGATCATTTTGACTTGGTCATTTCATAAGTAGCTCCCATGCTGAAAAAGTCTGAGCACCCCTGTTGTAGGGTACACTATGTGTCAGAAAAAGACAATCACAGGTCAGTATATTAAAGTCACTTTAGCAGTTTGTCAATGAGGGAAAGTTTTTCTAAACGCTATCTGAGTTAGTAAATCCCACCCATCTGGTGCTCCCACCACCAAAAAGAACAAACCCTTAAGCTCATCTGCAAATACAGTTTGACTCTGGCCTGTACAGTTTCATTACCCTTACCTTCAGCAAAATGATTCACTGTGACTCCTGACATTTCCTGGGCTTCCTTTTCTGTCCTCATCAAACTGTGGGTTTCTTTGCTTAATCAGCGTAGTAGGTAGTCTGGACACTGAACATAACAGAAAAACCCCATAAAGGGTTGAGACGGTGGGATGATGTGATTCCTGTGCATGAGTTGCAGCATGAGTGATTTTGCAGACAGGCTCACAGGTAGAGGGGATTGGGTCATTACCAATGAATAACACCTTAATGTCTTCCCTGCCAATCAGAGAGCAGCTGATTTTATGCGCAAAAGGTAATAGGAAAGCCAGGGGAAGGAAAGCATAAAGAGATGGGAGAGGGAGGTGTGAGGAAAGTACTAGAACCCTTGCTGGGAACCTTTGTTACTCTAATGCGAATTGCCCTCTCAGCAGGGGCCCGCTTTACTGTTATGCTAAAGCCTGACTGCAACATGTAGTTTCGCTTTTCACACCAAGCATTTTCAAATAAGTACTCAAAGACCCCTGCAGATCTCTGAATGGATACTGCTGCCATGGAATATTTGTTAACCATGTGATATTGCCATTTCTGCAATGCTGCAAAGACAGCATGTAAAGTTGCATAATAGAATATGCACATCAGGTATAAACTGCAAGGCCATGCATTGCACAAGCTATTCAAAACGCACAGAATACTTGTATGTATGTATTGTAATGCATATATATTTTTATCAACCACAGTCTATTCGTCTGTCCCCTTTCCAATATTATTAAATTATATAACCAAAATGTTTGTCTAAATGAACCCAGAGCAATTCCAACCTCTCCAAAATCTCACACCCTTTTCCGGTTACCCTAAGGCAGCCCCTTTTCCCGCTCTGCTACTCCTTGGAAAGTTGTACTGTTGGTCTCTATCAGCTGCTTTGTAGTATTTTTAGGTCTGTCATCCCCTGGCTGTGAGGACCCTACACATCCCAGCCCAGCGGAGAGGGGCTATAAAACGGACTGCTGAGTCTGCTGGAGATGGAGAGCGATCATATGGTGTAGGACACCAATAAACAGACAAGCACCACAGGTATTGAACAACTGACCATACTTCATTTGAAGGTAAGAACATGATGCATGAATAGTTGTTGTCCTCAGATTCAAGAGTTGAACTTGCATATGTATCTTCTAATTATATGATTTATTGTGAAAAAGAAAAAAAAAATGCACAAGATACAAAATCCTTGGAGAATTTGCAATTATTAAATATCATCCACACTGTGCTATTAGCACATCAGATGAGGGTGTGAGGAAAGGCGAGAATTCACCTGTAGATAAGCAAAAAAGAAATTTATCACCCTTAACACTTGATCTCCCCTTATTCTAAAGTGATATACCACAGTCTAATATCTATCAATATAAGGCATAGGACTTCATGTGACTAGATGAGATGATATGACAAACAGATGTGATTTCCATATGCATTCCCAAAGAAGTTACAACAATCATCTACCTGGAAGTATAATCTGTCACCCATTGTGTCACCTGTCTCAGACTAACATCACATGCATTGAAGTTAGCGAATCCCCATTGTACAATGTCTCTTTTGCACATGACCGATGCCCATTTAATGTTCTATTGTTGTATTCTGCCGAAGGACTTTCTGTGTAAGAAACTATTTTAGAGGCAAATTTGTTCCAATTATCACCTTGTAATTTTTACCTTCTCACTTTGGTCTCCTTTTTCCTCTTCGCGCCTTTCAGAGCAGCGACAAAGATTCCATTAAGTGGCAACAGAATTATCTACACTTAAAATCTCTTCAGTGATCTCTTGAACAGTGTAATTTGGAAAGATGGGTAACCTTCTTCAAATGGCATCTGTAGATGTATTTCACTCCAAGTTATCACATGGCTCTCATCCTGTTCGTGGCTCAGTCTCTGTTTTGAATAATCAAAATCATTTTCAGTGCAATAGCAACAACAGCAACAATACTAAAATGGCCAAAGATCCTTTCCTGGTGAACACACAGAATACCTCAAGTCAAAAGTTACTATCTGGGACAACAACAGATACCCCCCAAAACTCAGTAAAAATACAGCCAGGCCATGAAGAGAGCTCATCTGTCATCCAGCAGCAGTGTAAACTTCTCCAAGAAGTTTACAAGAACTCTTCCAAGAAAACCAACAGCATCGTAAAAAGCCGTCCTAACATAACCTCCATGACAACTGGCATCAGCATGGTCCAAACCCAGAGTCTGCTGTTTCAGAAATGGGCTGATATGGACAAGGGGTGCAAGAAGCCCCAAGCGAAGCACCAGCTGTCAGCTAAGAGCTCAAGTTGTAACCTCACAGTGGCAAAGACGCGTATTGTGAGGAAGGGGAGCGATGAAGATGAAGGCAGAGCCATGATGAAGCTGAGCCCTAAAGTGATGGAAAGGCCACTGGTGGATGGAGATATCACAAAAAGGAAATTGAAGAAGGAGCTCTATGACAGTGAAGACACTTTTGCCAAAATTGACACCCATGTGATAAAATCTGGAAAAGAGGTAAGAATAAATGTGAATATATAATATGCATAAATATTCACTTGTATATAATTACACAAAATCCCAATATCTTAATGTTATTATCTATGAAAAAAAAACAGAAAACTTCAATTTCAACATTGCCTCCCCCCTCCTCCTGAACCTACTATAAACTCCAAAGCACCCTCCAAAGACCCTCTTAGGCTGTGGCGCAGTGGTGTGATGCCAAAAGGTGCCAAATGTCTCGAAAAAGGTTGCATGACTGAATTTTGACAGAGAAAAAGTGAAAACGCGGAGTATTTTTGTGAGTGTGGGAGTTTTTTTCTTTTCCCGCTATAAACTTGACCTATGTTTGATCTCCTCCGGGAAGAGGAGCTTGAGTTTATGTGGTTAAGCACCTTAAATCTGGAGGCTGTTTTCTATTACCCTCACAGTGAGAATAAATGGTCATGTGACCAAAAAGAGATTTGGATCCTCCATCATTATTATCCACAACAACCACCAGAGCACAATACAGACTTGAGAGCAGCCACACAATTTCATCTGAGTTTACATGGGGTTATTTGTGTGCACATGTATGCATCTAAAACAATTTATATCTATGGTGTGCTTTGACATCAAAAATCATTGCTATATGAAATTTCCTGCTGGATGTTGCAGCTTCACAGCAAGAGGGTCTTCTCAGTTCAAACCATTACCCAGACCATTACAGAGGGGGCCCAAAGTGAGCTGGAGAAACTCAGAGCTATTTGGATCTGGCTTTGCCACTACATTGGTAAATCACACTTCTCTGAAAATATCCATCATTTCAGTTTCTTCATTTTATTTTCTTATTTCACTTTACTCATGTTGTATTGTGAACCAAAACGTATGATATTTTTGCATGCATCCATAAATCAAAGTATATCCTGGCAAAGTCATTAAAGCTCTGTCTGCAACCTTTAGTATATCCCACATAATGTAACATAGTGCAACATAGCATAACATGACATGACATTTAGCTTTTCTTTCTAGGCATACATCACAAACTTTCCATCCCCGTCTCTGTAAATTCAAATTATCTGATTTCATCTGGCTCAGCCTGTCATATCATATAATAATAAACACCCTCATTATTTAATTAGCAGCAGAATCCCCCAAGTCATAGTTTAGGATTAAGTCAATATAGTTCACTCTGAGTTCACCATTGCAGTGTGATTCATTTCATCTACTGCAATAGTGAACATGGAATATTTCTAGGTTTTTGACTGAAACTCAGTACCACATATAGTTTGCAATGATGCTAGAGCTAATGATGCTGAACAGAATACTTTTCTCTTGTTGTTCCTAATTCAAACATGATGGCTCTGTGTTTTGCAGAATATGATGTAAGTGGCTACCTGGGCTTTACTGACAAGCTTTGTTGTCCAAAGGATGTCATTGAGTCAGGCAGGGGTGTATGCAGTGGATACTCCAGTGTCTGCCTGCAGATGTGTCAGTAAGTGAATTCTGTCTTGCAGTGGAGATAGTATTTTAGTGGCATCCCTTTTACTGGTCTAATTTCTGATCTGAGTCTGGATATACAGGCGCCTTCCAATCAATAAAATATCAGTTGTCAAGTGACAGCCAATTTGCCTTTCAGGGAGGCAGGCATTGAATGTAAAGAACTGTCAGGCCATGGCAAAGGCATAGGTTACAGACAAGGCCAGAGCTACCAAAATACCAAATCCTCCCACATGTGGAATGCTGTGCGTTTAAGAGGCCACTGGTACCTTTTGGATGCCTGCTGGGGAGCTGGGAGAGTAGACTTGGACAACAAAACCTTCATCAAGAGGTGAGTTCTGGGTAAACCAAGACAGCAAAATATTCTCTCTGCTATATTTCTGGGAGAAAATCCGTTAACATATCCTTGACTGTGTTGTCAAGCTGCCAACACAACCAGCGCAGTTGCTAAAAATAGCAAAGCTGTGTCTGATTGACTATTCCAAAATAAGCACAGAGTTATTCGTGTACAAACTGTTTCCATATTTTGAACCCTGGTTATCATAGTACACAGAGGCAGACACGTGTTTATGATTTGAAGCAATGTTACTTTTTTCTTTTTTTTTTCACATTTTGAATGGTAATGGGATGGTCTCGTTATATTTGAGCTTTAAGTGATACACAATCCACTGTAGATGAAAGTTCACATATATTCACTCTAATACAAAACAGTGTAATTTTTAGGATTTTTGTGTTAATTCAAATGCAATAATTCGGACAAATTGCTGCCAGTTACATCAGCATTTCCATTAATGTTGAATCTGTGGAAATTTGTGGAAATTTCCTTTAAACTTTGCAGCAGCACAAATCATAGTTATCTATGCCAACTAAATGATTTCTATTGGTCCCGCTTATTCCTAAAAAAGGTGATTATGTGTTGTGATCATGCCATCGCTAAAAATACCTCATTTGCATGCAGGTATGATGATTTTTACTTCCTAACCGACCCGGAGGAGTTCACCAATTCTCACTGTCCAGATGATCCAGAGTGGCAGCTACTGGACAGCCCTGTTCCTCTTGAGGAGTTTGAGAAGAGGGTTATGAAGACTTCAGAGTTTTTCAGACTGGGTCTCACTCTTCTCCACCCCACACACTTCCTGATAGTAACAGGTAAATTGAGCCTCCCATTGCATGCAGATGTAGATGATTGATGATTAATCTTAGGATGTAGTAATATTTTGTGTTCAAAACACTTCATGGATGCTCAAAAAAGTTGCATGTGTTGCATGTGTATCACTGTAAACAAACACTGTATTCCCTGTGCTCATTACCAATGATAATTGGATTTCCTAGAAAACGGTGAGGCCTCGGTGTCCATGAAGTTCTCTAAATCTGTGGACTTCACCTACCAGATCTCTCAAAGAAACAGCAATCAGTCCACAGATGTTAGTCCCTCCTCTGGTATCCTTACAATGACCCAAGACACAATGAGGTTGCGACTGCTGCCTCCTACAAGTGGCACTTATGATGTCATGGTCTTTGCACGTCCTGGGAACACATCGGGGACTTTTAGCTGGGTGTGCTCCTTTTTGTTGGAATGTCCTGAGCCAAAACCTATTGAGGAACTTCCTGAGAACCCATTCCTGTCCTGGGGCCTGCAGAGAAATGCTGAGTGCCTGGGTGTGAAGACATGCAGCCATGGGTCTGAGTCTGTGATGTTTGAAAATGGATCCTTTCAGCTGGATCTTCAGACTTCCAGGCCACTTATGATGCTCTGTGAGCTCAGCCACAAAGACCTTGATTCGTCAATGGCCAGGAGATGTCTAGCAACACAGATTCAACCTGACCGCCTCATTTGCCACGTGCTTTGCCCATATGTGGGGTACTATCGGTTGTCAGTGTTTGTTCGGGAGCATGAAAACCCTCAGGGCAGCTATCAGAATGTTGGGAACTTTCTTTTGCGCTGCACAGGTGGCACCAAAAATTTGAATGATCTCTTCCCGTTGTCCCTTAGTCCAAACTGTGGGCCTGGAATTCGGACCCTGGATGCTGGCTTGTGTAAATTCAACCACAGTGGAGCCATTGTAAGCACCCAGCAGGGCACATGTAATATCACTTTCCAAAATCAACAAGACCTGGAGATCCATGTTGTCCTGCTCAAGGAGCAACGTAAAACACCAGGATATTCCCTGTCTAGGCATGTTCTCCTCACCTACAACGGTAACAAAGTTGTTATCAGTGTGGTCCTTCCTGAGGCAGGAGTTTATACGCTACGACTTTACGCCAGATTTCCCAATCAACAGGATTTTAGCCCCATGTGTGACTTTGTACTGAAGAACACATCCCAAGCTTCCCTTCCCCCATTCCCTTGCACTTACACTGCATGGCAGAAGGGTTGTGTGTTGTTTGAGCCCCGATCAGGTCTACTTGAGCCCATGTCCTGGGTCTGTTTCAGGGTGAGGGTACCTGGGGCTCAGAGGGTGAGCATCCTTGGTGAGCAACTTGTTGACCTACAGTTGACCCAGAGTCAGGTATGGGAGGGGGAAGTGTTCACTGGGGCGAATGTGAAGCAGGTGAAGCTGGCTGCCTCTGGAGGAGGAAGTTCAACTGACATGTCCATTATCATGTGCTTTGATGTGCTGAGCCAGCAGAATAAATTGTAAACATTCAGGCAGTTGTGCAGAAAAGGAGCAAAAATTACATTTTTTGCAAATGGAAATCATGTTTGCATGATTCATGAAAAAGTGCTAATTCATAAGGTTTAACTTTATAATGTAAGGGTAATTTTGCAGTGTGAATTTAGTGTCTGCTTGTGAGGCATTTACTTTATTCAGATTAACCTTGTATACCTAGATTGATCAACCTTGCTATAATATATTTCTCCTGAACATCTTTTAAGGTGCTATGAAAGAAAACAATATCATAAGTGATTCGGTTTTTTGTTTGAGGCAAATATTGCCTTGTACATAGAGTGCACTTTTCCTTCTGAGATACTGTATACCTTGATAATGCTTTGAAAAGATGTTAGTGATTTTGTACTCAATGTATTAAGGTAACCTCCTATTAGGATACTAGCCAAGGATGTCATATTCAATCATGGCTTGATAAAGACTTTTTGATCCATGGATTCTGCTGTGGTGTGTTTTTCTTAACACAGTTGTTGCAGAGTGTATAAACTAAATTACAGCGTGATGAAATATCACACTATGAGCTCTGTATATCTCTCTGTTGCCATGCTCTGAACCCTCAGTGCTGTTTTAATGAATGAGGAAACATACTCAGCATACTGTCCGTATCACTGAACGCTCTCTTTGCCTCACCAAAGCCACAATACACAGCACTCTCTTAGCAACGGCTCATGTGTCATGTTCACCTCTGTTCACACAATTCCCCGTACTTCCTCCATCACACAAGGCAAAGATTTATCTTTTGCTCTCCTGCTCTCACTCATTTGCACTAAATACACCATATAGAATGGCAAACATTTGTGTAGCTTTACAGAGGATGAGAGCATTGCTTAGTAACTACAAAGATACAACTTCAACTTTAGACATAAAAATGTCAAAGTGATTACAGGGAATAACATAAAGCACTGAAATACTGAAAGGTTACTGGATTTACTGGATTTCTTTGGAATCATCAGTTTTTTCAACCACAACACTTGCCCAGTAATTGAACCACAATCATGTAGAGGTATAGAAAATTGTGTTTATTTCACTCACAGCGTAAAAAGAAATATTATGCCAGTGGGTTGCCAGATTTATTATTATGCCAGTTTTGAATTGCTGTACTTGAGCTTTTGGAGTGAACAATCAAAGCACTAATCAACACTAGTCAATTCCAAATAATTATTACTGAAAACCAACACTTTGCAACCCAACAGATTTGCTGTGCACATACACCATCAATATCTGCTTCAGTTCCCAGCATTTATTTTACATTACATGAACAATTCTTGGATTGCAGCCTCTAACCTAGTAATAGATCATATTGTATGAGTGCACATGCACAGACTATAACTTAATTTACTGTAAAGTCAAATTTCACTAGTATTCTTTTATGCAAAGGATCTGTGTGACTTCAGCCTGCCTCCATATGTCTGTGGGTGCTATTTCGTGTCTGATTAGGAGAGGGGTCAGTGCTCAGAAGTGAACCCAGCCTGTTGAACCCTACAAGAGTCTCCGTCTGGCAGGACCCATTTACGGGTGTTGGTCTAGTCGACAATCTTCCTTTGGACACCATGATTAGCGCCATTCCACTAAGGGACATCACCCCAGCAGATGACTCTGCAGCCTACATACCATGACCATATGCACAAGCAAAAGGTCTAACTATTGAACTGCTGCACCTTCTACCAATGGATATTGGCTTCATAATATACATGCTTCACAGTGTATCTGAAACATTTTAGCTTTATAATGCATAAAAACTGCAAAAGTATGAGTCAGAAGATGTTTAGTTTGCAGTACAAGTGAAGTGATAAAATACAAAAAGTGATGAAAGTGCTGAAGAAAAAGTGATAAAAGTGAAGTAATGAAATACAAAAGCACAAATGTATTATCCTTCAAAAATGCTGAGATATGTTAAAAACAAAATTAAAAGTCATGTGTGTTTACTTTGATGGAGAAGTAGCCAAAACACAACATTGTCATTGCATGCTCTGCATACAACAGTTCCAATCCTGAGAGAAATTGTATAGAAAGTCTAAAATACACATATCAAGCAGCTGACAGAGAGATGCTTCTTCCCAAGATAAAGCTGTTTCAAAAAATCAGCTACAACTGTCACTGTGTACTCCTCGAAAGATGAAAGACTGTACAGTGGGACTTTGCAGCTGTGACAGTTTCTGCCAGTTTTTATCCAATTACTGTATCACTTGCTACAGAGCAAGCTCAGTTGAAGAAATAAAGCTTACATGAGAAGAGTACACACACACACACACACACACTGAGATTCCTTTTTCATTTTCCCAGCCTGGAATTTAAGAGAGATATATTTTTACATAGATCATTTTCATTACCAACACAAACTCTTGGACTTCATGTTTTTATGGAATGGGATTTCTGCATCACGGCATCATTATTTCATGTACGTACCCTCAGCACTATACCAATCATTTTCACATTGTTTATTTATGCGTTACATTAAAGTCCAAGTCAGGCATATATTATTATTGCCACTTAGCTTCCTAGTATATGAGCACACTATGACCTGAATATTTGAGAGGATTTACTTTACATGTACTTTGTCACTGAAAAAGCACACATTTGTGTTTGGAAAGGAAAGGAAAGGAAAGGAAAAAATGTGATCAAGTGCTCCTTTGTTACAAAAAGACAATTGCCAATACATTTCTTTGCCTGTATTTTTCTGAGGTGATTTACTAATTATTTAATGTTGCAATATTATCACATACATTATATGTAACTCTTCCCTGCCCATTTTACTTTATAGACAGTATGAACTCTAAAACCTTCTAAAATGGTAAACTTTTAATTCACCCAAGACTCAAATGTTACAACATATCATAAAACTAGCTGATATATACAAAACAACATTAAATTCCTACAAAACAGTTGTTGTCAGCTGGGCTGTACACTTCTGAAAGCTACTCCACTCTGTCATGAACAATTCGCTTACATTCAACCATGTATGCAAACAATGGTTGGCACAATGCATTAATTGAAACATGACCTCTGAAGACAAACAGACTTTGTGGAAAAGGTCATTGTAGTATATATAGCCCTCGTTCCCCATGGCCAGCAAATGAGACACAGATTAGGAGGCAACCTCGCACTCACTGACAAGTGATTATGGTAGCTCACTATCAGTTGCCAACCTGATGCCTTGCACCATGTTGTATTTACACACGTACTGTGTTATGAACAAAAGTGAAATCAGTGAAATATTACGGGTTTTCAGCTTTGATGAAATTATTTCAGCCACAAGTGATATACAGTTAATGCAAACCAGAAAAGAAAAAAAGAGCAAGGAATATTTCTGCAAAATTCACAATTGGTATTTTCTGTTGCATCATTTTTATAAAGGGTTATAAAGCGTTTGATTAAAAGCAATAAGTTTCAGTGCTGTCAAAGCCATTCCTGGCAGGAGATCACTAACTGAAGTACATACAGAAAAGGCAGGTGGAGTAAAAATAAATTACAACACTCAATCACAAAATCATGGAATACACTGAATATCACAGATTGACAACATATAACAGCCTAAGAATCTCTGAGGATGGATTTTCCCTTTTAACAGGGACGAGAGTCCTGGTCCACAAGTTTAGCCAAGGACTTTTCACACCTGCCTAACATTATCACCCCCAGATGATTTCACTCTTAAACTGACTCTTCCAAAAGCTGTGTAATGTCTTTGAAGTATGAAAGGCTTAGAAACTAAAGTGACAGCCAAACCTTTGTGAATTTCCTATGTACAGTAATAGTTGCCAATATCACTATAAGCACTAAATGACTGTCAAAAAGGAATGAGCCGTTCTTATCATATCAGTCCAGGGATTTGCGATCCTAAATCCTGTGATTCCTTTAAGTATAGGCTAGGCCCTCAAGTGTTCTCAGCTGCCAGTGTTATTGCACCTATGGCTAATGTGTCATGTACTGGAAAAGGGGGGATAGGGGCTTTGATTTTAAAATCACAATCACATGGCATTTCGAGAGCCTCTTGCCTCCGTGATTTGATGCAACAGTTTGTTGGGGCGGGGCTTAACACATGAAGGCATCTTTCAAAAGTGTAAACCAATGGGTGATCAGTTAGGGGACTTAATCCAAAGGCTTCCAAAAAATATTATTCAAATAGAAACAGTTATTTTGCTGAAATTTTAATTTAAAGGAAAAAATTGGTGTAAACACTCTCTTACGTAAAAAGAAAAAATTGAGGGTCTCATAATTGTGCTCCACACTCTTTGAGGCAACCTTCGTACTTGATTAACTCATCACAATTTTGCTTTCCCAGTGAAAACATAAAACGTTTACGCAGTAATCTTCTCACTGACAATGCACAGTTACCAATTTCTACAGGCAGCTGGGCAGCAGCGCCCTTCATTGTGCCCTCCACTGGCTTCATGCCCAGTAGGCACACTTACGAGCAGCACAGGGGACAGTTTGTGCTCAACTGCAGCTTTTTGACACAAATAAACATAACGTGATCTAATGACATGCTCCAGTTCAAGCAGCTTATGAGAATGCAGTGTGTTAGAGTGAAGAATATTCAGCTGTATTCTCAGAACATTTTTTTGACGTTCCTCCTACAGAGGAAATTAGTTGGTGCAGTTTGACCTTAACATGTCATTTCCAAGCTATCACCTGCTTTCCTGTGGTGAATTGCAAGTCTATTTAGAAGTGTTTATTGGGAAGGTCAGCTTACATCTTACTGAAAATCAATTTCTCTCACCGTTGTTCAAGTTGGTAAAAGTTCAAAAAGGAATCCAAAGTTAACACTTCTGTCAAGCTGGTCCATTGTTTTTCTGTTCCATGACAGTGGAATAGCACAAACAGTCATACAGAAGGTGACAACTGTCAGATGTGAGCCAGGACTGCTCGTGCCGATAAATTTGAGAAAGTATGCGAGCCTGCAAGACATCATAACAGCACTGTTGACAGTGTGGGAAAAACAAAGAGACCAGGTAGTCATGACTACTCACAGCTCTGGAGAGAAAAAAAGCCCTAAGATTGCAGGTGAATATGTGACAGTCTGCAGTTTTTCATATAAAAACCCAACTCAAAATGACTGATTGCAAAATCAACAACTTGATTAACAACAGTTTTCAATAATTCACACTGGAAGAATGACAATAACTCACACAGAGCAAACACTTTGAACAAATAACATATTCATTCCGGAAGCAAGGCACTCGAGAGCCGAGGTTCTAGCCTGTGTTCTCATTAAGAAGGACAGTTTAGCGATGCTCCATATTTTCAGTTCATTCTCTATTTTGTTGTATGAGTCTGTGTCATCAAACATTAGGTGATGGAACAAATTGTTTCCTCTCCCTTCTGGCTATTGTACACAGTATTGTGCACTGGTACTGCTCCCTCCTAGAATTATAATAATATAATAGTTAGATTTGAATAATCTACAGGATAGAATTTGACTGCTTACTACAAAGTTCTGTTCTTCCTCTCCTCTGAACTTGGTTTAATTATACAACCTCTACATGTATTTATCATGGTATCATATTGTGTATTTATTCATGATATGTCTCATGACACATTATTTTACAAATTTGCACTTACATTTTTCCCCAAACCATCACAGAGTTTTTGTACGTGACCAAAATGTGAGATCTCTTTGTTTCTGAGCTTAGATGTAAAACATGTATTTACAAACCCAGAAAAACCCTGAAAAGCCATAAACCTGCAATGGTTCACTTATTTATCTACCTTGGTAGGAACTTTGTTTTCAACATAAGGTATAGCCTGCATAATAAGGGAATTTACTGGCAGATTCTTTACTTCACTGACCCATAAGTGTTAAGTGTTTAAACATAGGTTAAGGAGTTTCTTTTCTATCGATGCTGACCCACTTAAGCTACCCATTGCCTGGGTTAACAGACAAAATGCTTCCCTGGCATTCACATTTGATAGTTGTGTTGATCTAATGCAAACATTCCACTTTTTAATCAAATAGCATCAAAAAGCATCTTTAGTCTATATTATTGTGACAACCACCGAGAGCATGGATTAAGTGTGCATTAAAAAGACTAACTGCTTGAAAACTAAAGTATTCACATAATCATAACTGTCCTTATGTTATGCTGTTTTGCTATTTGGCTCATATTGTCGGATCTGGCATTCTGATAAGGAAGGCTGTTTCTAAAAGGTTGCAGGCGCTTTGGGGTTAATGAGCAACAATTAGGTAATGAGTGACCCTGGATTTCGTTGATCCTGCCAGAGATGTTTTCTTTCTATCTCCTGCAGGCTAGCTTTAACAGGATAATAGACCACAGTGGGACTGAGATGTGAACTGTAAGCTTCAGAAAAATGGGGACATAATGACACAGATAGGTGACATATTTTCTGGCCGAGCGAGCCTGAGGCAGCGAGGCAGCACTAATAAGGTGACAGGGAGAACTTAGATCAAGGTACTTTGGCTGTGCAAGTGACTATTCTATTGCACAGAAACCGAGGTACCGAGGTTTTCTGTCAGCTTCATAGCACCTGTATCTTTTGTCAGCAGCCCACAGGCAAAATAAAATTAGTACCACTCTATCAAATTTCTGAATGTTTGGTCTTACACTGAGGTCTTGCTTTCCTTTCAGAATGATCTGGCAGAAAAGACAGTCTACAAGGCAAAGAGGCATTCAAAATTATATACAATTCTGAATAACACAGATTGCTGTGCTTACTAAATGCCTCTTGAGTTTATAGTACACTATCTTATGCAAATTTGAATCACAATTAAAAAATAATAATAAATTCCAATTCGCAACAGTCATCAAATTACTAGTGTCAACCACACAAGGTCAATAAAGTTACTATAAGAAACAAGCCTGCCAAAACAACATGTTTTTTTCTCTCACAGAGTGTTCCATGCATTCCAAGTATTAAGCCAATGTGACCTTACTGCCACTGATTGTTTTCTATTCAGTGGCTGTTCTAATTCCTCATTACATATTTCATTATATAGGGAAGTTTTATCCTGCCTTTAGTTGCTAATTTCAGTATGTTTGCATTCTGAACAACTGCTGATAAACGTGTTAGGTTGCCTTTCACTGCTAGCTTTCAATGAGTGACATTTGCATTTGACATTTTCTAATGACATTTCTCCTTGGTCTGCATAAAACTTGACATTTCTTGATAAGTATATCTGAGCACCTGTGAATGATCTCAGGATGAGCCCATGGGGTTTCCACCTCAGAGAGGTTACTGCAGGTTGCTTGAGTTTGCTTGAGGTCCTACAATATAGACATCTGCAGGAGAATTTCAGTGCTGTAATGCCTTCAGTGCACCAACAGCAATAGTTCAATTACAAAGCCAATACGGTTATAACTGTCCAGTTATTGTGCAGTATCATGTGGCATTTGTGGCATTTTAACTGTTTTGAATACTCGAGAGGAACTGCAGCTCTCTTCCTCAGCATTAGGGGGCAGTGTAGCCTCAGCTCAGATTCACTGTGCGCACAGGTTGATAATTCACATGTTTCAGAACAGCTCTTTTCCTTTCATTCTCTTTATTTTTCATTTTAAGAGAGGTGTTAACTAAGGTTTGGCATTGAATAGGATGAATAAGAAGAGATGCAAATGAGATTGTTGCTGACATACTGACAAAGTAGCTGCAGCCTGAAGTAGGACTGAGGTTTTTGCTGAGCACATAATGACTAATAAGTGTGGCTGATTGTGTAAGGTCCTCTACTGATTGCCTCGCTAGTGTTTTGATTGCTAATTGCCCCCTTCACACTGGTTCTCAACTCTTACATACCTCCACTTTATTTGAGTGTACCTTTGCTGTGGTCAGAATTAATTATGGAATTTTGTTTGAAAAAAAAAAAAAAGACTAAAAATGAACATTAGTTGGCTTTCTGGAGACAATGCATACTGGCAGTAAAAAAAAATGTAATTAGCAATACACAGAAACAATTCAGAGTGAAAGGCATAGCAACTCACCAGAAATCTGTAAATGAGAACTTGTGATTATACTCAGGCCTTATGTCATTTTGGCCAAAGGAAGGAAGAGTGCAGCTGCACACCTGTTTTGCTACTCTGGTTTTGGCAAGGCTGTCTGGTCCAGGTGATATGCTCCTAATGGGCAGGTGCTAACTTACATCTTACATCTGGAACTGAAACAGTGGAAGAAGAGCTCTCTGGCAGTTGGTGGATGTCTGCAGCAAAGAGAGAGACAGGGAGGGAACATGCCAACCTCTTGCCCATATCTTTGCCCATCCAGAGACTTCCCTTCAAGGCAAATTGCTGCTTGTTCTAGTCTGCACGGCTCTGCTCCAACAATACTGACTGAGTGAGGGCATGGCTGGTATCAGAGGTGGATGTGAACTGACATCTCTACACACTCAACCCACCAGCCTGTTGCCTTCAGAATGTCTCATTTAGCAGCAGACCAGAAATAAGCAGAGAAATGCTCGTAGAGATTACTGTCAGCGAATTGGTCTAAGGTCAACACTTTGAATAATTTGGACTTTTGCATTTGTGTGCATGTATGTATGTTATTATGCACTGTATATATATGTGTGTGTGTGTGTGTGTGTGTGTGTGTGTGTGTGAGATCGTGTGTGCTTGGGGCCGTGTAAGTGTATGTACACGTCTTTGTGTGAAGGGGTTTCAGCAAGTATAGCTGAGTGACTGCAAACAAGTGAAGTAGAGTAGATGCAAGATGATTAATTCCTTGAAAAACTTCTAATAAAGTGGTTTAATGGATCAGAGCCTGAAAATCTTCACGTCGCCACTCAAACGTAATAATGGCATAATGTCTTAGGATTTTTGCCACCAAGTCATGCAATTAACATAATTAGTTGAGCCAGGCACTATTTCAGTTGACAAGTAGGCTTCTAATGCATGATGTCTATCTAACTTTCAATCTTACAGCATAGTAACCTCCAATTAAGTCCCACAGGAATGGCAATAACCATGAACAGTTTCATTCAGTTATTCCAAGGTTTAATTTTCTTGAAGTGTTCTTGACAATTTCAATTTACAGGTCAGTTCTCTGTTTTCTTCACTGCAGTTTAATTTAAAGAAATTGTAATTGCCTGTTACCTGAAGTTTTAGGTGTCCATGTGATAAATCCACTGAAATGCTGAACTTTAAGAGAAAGCAATTTGAAGAAACAATAGAGCACTTCATTACACTGAAATACAAGGACATCATACTGATTGAGCATGTGTATTTGTATTATAATATATTTAAAGAAATATACACTGAGTGGACAAAACATTACAACAAGCTGCTCTGTCTTTAAAATTGTCTGAGCAGTTAAATCCCAGTCATGAAGGGAGAGATGCAAATGAAGATGAAGAAAAGAGTTAGGGTGTAGAAGTCATGGAAAATATAGACAAACAACCTCTCCTTCTTGACTACACCAACGCATGTGTCTTTTATTGCTCCCTAGCTCTGCATACAACCAAACCATTTGACCGTAATCCCTCACGTCTCAGGCTATACACTGGGCTCTTAAAGAGAATGAGTCAACTTAACACTGTACTAAATGTGAGGAGCAAATATTAAGCCACATAACCTGAGTGTACATCACATCAAATAAAGGATATGGTGAGTTATGTCCATAAGTCCATTAAGCGGTCACTACAAGGGTGTGTTTTCACTCCTCTTGACAGTCAAAACATTGGTTGTGCAAAATGGGGAGCAGAAGGAATGCTTTATATTTTATATGCTGAATGTATTTGGCCATTTATGTACATACTGTCATAGGGTCAATCCAACGCAACAGCTAACATGCCTGTATACTGTAACACTGACTCATTGCAAGTCATTCTGGATGAGAACATTCGCTTAATGCCTAAAATGTAATGCAACCTAAACAACTCCATCCACCACACTGAATGCACTTTATCAACTGAACACTGAAGCCATAGTACCACATTTTACGAGCTGATGAATTAATGATATTGTTAGGGATATTTATTGCTTTCTGGTCTCATTGGTTATTACAGAGCTGGTACAATCACCATGCACTGCCTTAAAGGATAGGTTTGGTATTTTTAAGCACAGGCTGTTTTAAACTGCTGATTCCCATCATTTATAACCATACATAGCACAAGCTCACCATCAGCTTTAGTGATGAGAAACTTACCGCTCTGCTACAGGTTCTTGCCGGCCTTCAACACAGTCCAACAAGGAACTCGTTTTCAGCTTCAAATACTAATATAAATGTCCTTTTTGAAAATGGTAAACTCATGGAACAGTTAAGAATGTCTTAGAACTGTCCCTATATTGTTCCCACCTCACCACCCTCATTTTACTACCAAGAGATCATCCATTTTCCTCAGCTGACACCATGAATGGCATGTTATCAAAATTTACAAGATGGAAATTCTGACATCCAAGTTAGCCAGTGGATCAAGGTACTTTGGCTGTGCAAGTTGAGTGGATAATTTCAAGACTTTACTGTGCCATGAGGTTCTTGTTTTCAATTTCAATTTCATTTGACATGTTTTTTAGGCCGAAAACATGCCCTGTTGCATTTTGCTGGAGTCTAGCGAGAAGCTGCTGCAGAATGGTAGGTTTCTTGTCACTAAAGCTAGCAGTGAAGTTGTGCTATTTATCATTATTAATAATAAAAATCTACATTTTAATATGGCCTGCATTAAGAAATACCGATTTATCCTTAAGTTGGGATCACCACCTAAGTACTAATCAGACGTTTTGTGACCTGACAACTACTCTGTATCTTCCATTAAATTCCATGTTGAAATGTCCATGACTTGTACAACAAATTCTTTTCTCTTTAATCAGTTGTATTATTTATGTTTATTGTGGCTTAAAAATGCAGGACAAATTATCTGATTTGCTTATATTTGCAATTTAGTGTCTCTCTCTCTCACACACACACAAAAGGATAATTTTGTTACAATATACAGTTTCCCTGATGTAGAACAGCTGTCCTGTAGAGATTATCAAGAGGCAATGAGTTTATGATGGTGGGACACAATTTAAGCCTAGGGATGATTAACAATGGCATTTTTGAAATGTCAGAAGAGGTGAGAAGTGCAGAGCTGCCAACTGGTTTATCTGTAGTTTGTCCCTGTACTGAAGTACCATGGTATCACAGGTATAGGTTTCATTTCAGTTTTTTCCTGGTGCAGGGACAGGGGGTGGGCGGCTACAGTCTGCTGCTATTGTGGGCGAAACAATAGAGAAAATTGAAAAGTCGTCTTTGCATAGGTTGTAGCAGCACATTCAGATGATCTTTCAAGTAAGCAGAAATAATTGCAATTCAGAATCCATCATCAAGGTCAAAGTATATACAATGACAGAAATAATTGAGCAAGCAGAGATTGTGATGGAGGTGGGTGGTGGTGCCCCCCTAACCCACTTCAACCTATCTATGCCTGTGTGTAATTATGTTCCATAAAGACATTATTGACAACCCATCATGCACCCTGTGTTAGTTGCAGGTTATCGTCAGGAAGTCAATCAATTCTCATATCTTTGCATCTTTGAAGTGCAGAACTGACATTGGATAATCTCCCTGCTGTGTGTTTCAAGAGTATTGATACACCACATCTCTGTTTGAATCCGAAGCTGTAAATCAAGCCTCCGATGTTATTCTAAGTCTTGATTGCAATACAAAATGTCAACCAGCGCATTGTGAAGTAACGTGGCGGAAATAGAAAATGCTGCCAGTGCATGAGGAGATGTTACACACAAAATGGCCTTCATGGGGAGAATTTCAAGCTTAGGGCAATCTGGTCAGCTCCCAAGAGGCCCCTGGGTCTCAGATGTTAACATTCAGGGGTTAAGTTCAGTTGGGGCCCCGAGGGGTAAAGGCCAGCAAAGGATTGGTGAAACAGTGGGCAGCCAGTTCTGTCCAGCTGATCCCCCTCTGACGCCGTCCTGCTCAGGGACACGAGGGGGTCTGCCACAGTGCAGCTGCTGGCAACTGTGATGAAAGCACCAGGCACGCACGCACGCACACACACTTACACACACATATACAGTAGTAAATCACAGACAAATAGAGGCATAAGCTCACATGTAGGTGGGTGCTCACATGCAAGCATACACCTACAAACTGAAAACACACACACGCACATACTTAATGCTGAAGCGATTAGTCAATTAATTGATTAACTGCTAAAAATTTGTTAACCAATTAATTGTTTTAGTCATTAAGTAAAAATACCAAACATTTGCTTATTACAGTTTCCCCAAAGATTTGCTTACTTTTCTCCATGCATATCTTTAGGGTTTGAGGGTTGGAGGGTTTTTGGTGCTGGGCTGATTTTACAACCTCATTTGGGTTCTGCTAGCTTGGGATGGGTGTTTAACATTATTTTTGACATTTGTTAGACAAAATTATTGATTGATTGATTGATTCATCTAAAAACTAATCAATAGATTACTTCATTCATCCATTTTCATTATCCTAGTTAGGCTGTGGGGGGGGTTGGAGCCTATTCCAGCACACTACAGGTGGAAGGCAGGAAAACACCCTGGACAGGCCGCCAGTCCATCACAGGGCCGATAGATTGATTGACAGTGAAAATTATCATTAATTGCAGCCCTAATGTAAACACATGTATAGACTGTACAGTATGTTGTTATT
>OMKZ01042529.1:1693-12729 GCA_900302535.1 Neoniphon sammara
ATGAGATAATCCCATTTGTTTCCAATGCTAATCAACTTGTTCCCAGAATTTTCTTGAATCAAGTGTCATTTTCTTGATCCTAGCGGGCTGATCCGCCTTATTCTGCCTTGTTTAAAGATATTTATACCTGTTCCCAGAAAAAATCCTGAAACAAGTGAAACTGCATTCTATTGACAGATTTTTTCACTTTCTGAAGAAAAACAAGCATTTTAACACTGAATGAGACGAAGTGACTTGTTAAGATGGAGATTTTTTGCAGTGCGTGGACAAATCACACTAGACTCATTTCTCCGTCAAACCCTCACCATGTGGGTCAGGTTTTGGTGGAGATCTTGATGTCGTACGTCCATTCCAGTTAAACTCGCTGCAGTGGACTAAAGCTGCTCCCAGCAGACACAGGAATACAACGTCTGGGAAGAGGAAAGCAAAAGCATGTGCCCTTAAACAAAGGAAAAAACCTCGCACTTGATGTTGATCATCTTTGCATTTGACAGGGACTGCCAGCTATCACAAGAACAGTGACTCTGAACCATCACTACCTGTTATTTACCCTCAGATCTTAATTTACATGAGTTGATGAATCCATTATCTTCATTATCTCCGTTATATAAAAAAATTATTTTCGCACTAAGCCTCCACTTTCCATCGGGATATTTGAAGCCTGAATTTCTGTCACAGCACTTATTTTGTTAAATCGATTGGTGCAGCCATTTTTGAATCTGTATCTAGACTCAGTTCTTGAGGTCATGTGGGAGTCCAGGTTTTCTGTGGAGCTCCGACCATCTCCCACCTGCATGCTGTGCAAGTTGCAAGTATATATGACAGTTGCAGCTTGAAATCGTCTCGTCTCACCTCTCATGCTGAAGCTGGCAAATGATGATGGTCTCAGAAGCATGGATGATGTGATGATGATGGAGTGACAAAAAGTCAGGATTATATCCTTTACCTAGAGCCCCTCCCTTCTTTCTCCCTTCCACTTCATTCGTCCTCTTTTGATATTACTCCTCCCTATTTACCCATATGCCTGATTAATTCCTTCATCATTGGTGGCTCTTTCTCTCTCTCTCACACACACACACACACACACACACACACACACACCCTCCAAGTCTTTGTCTCATAGATGTAGGCCAGGTTTCCTCCGGGGCATGGTGCTCACGTGGTTCAGCAGACAAAAACACTCAGCTCCCTGTGTTTACAGGTGCATGCTGACTTCCGCCTCTGCATTATGGGTAAATGTGTGTGTCACTAAGAGTGTCACATTGCATGTCAAAGATAAAGAATAAGATGCCATTGTGTGTGATGCAAAAGGTACCATATGTATCTGTTCATATACGCCTGAAGTGGTGCAGGGCAAACCATGACGGGAGACTCACGATGATGTGAATTATGATAGATGTCTCTAAGTACTTGTGTTAATGAACTCATTTGAACTCACTGCAACAATATGTTAAAAGTAAAACTGTTGTCTAGACTTTTGACATTGTATCATTTCACATACCCCTAGGAATCCAGGAATCCAGTGCAAGATCGATTTTCATAATGTGCTGAAACTTTGCCATTGTACAGCAGTGCTTGAAGAACCGTTGCTACTGCGCAAAAGGAGAATCTCATTGTCCTTTTTGAATAGTGTTAGATTACTGAAGTTAACACAAAGCAGGGCCATGTGCTTGGATGAAAAGCGTAAGAGAGAGCTGGTCAAAATGAGAAATTAGCTCCTCAAATGGGAGAGATTCAGTGCAAAAAAAAAATCCTGGATTCAACACACTTTCAGTCATGGCTGCATTGTAGGAATATGGATCAGATCTTATCCTTGACCAGAGAAAGAACAGCCAGATAATAGACCAGTGGAGGTCAAATATGCCTGCACCGATTCTTCCCAGAGACCCAGATCTTTTTTTTCTCTCTCTCTTCTCTCTTTCGGGTTTGCTTGGTTGCTTTTGTTTTCTCTTATTTTGTTCTGCTTTCTTATGTCTTGACTATGTGTGATTATTTTGTGGCTCTGTTACCTCCTCTGTTATATCTTTTAACACCATGTTTTGTATTTTGTACACCTGTAATGTCAACACTTCACTAAAAAAAAAATAAAAATAAAAATAAATATAACAACAAAAATCACATTTTTTTTAATCCAAGGGAAGCAGTTATGTGGTTATTCCTCTAATTATACATATGGCCAAATAGCACTGCTACTTTATTGTTGACTGACAATGCCACTTCGTTTTATTTTATGCCATTTATTTAAAAAAAAGAGCTGCCAAGTTAAAAGGAATAAAATATATATTTTTGACCTTTTTTTAAAGAAAGAAAGAAAGAAAGAAACCAGAGTTGTTGCCCAAAAGTCACTTCTGTCCCAAGTCCAATAATACTCGCGCTGTCCTACTCGGGTCCGTGAACTCTGCAGACTCTTCAGTAAATCCCCTCAACGGCAACCGGCCTGCTGATTCAACTTAAGTGAAAGCCCAGGAATCCCCGGCTATATCGATATTACACCATATGCCGTATCACTGACACCCAGTTAGGCTACTCACTCGGTCTGGGCAGAGGCCCCAACACAGAAACTGTGCAGGTCGGCCTGTCGATACGGGTGTTAGCTCCATCTCGGCGAGTGTCCAGTTGGCCCCAGCTCAGACGATCAGCATGCAGAGTCTGCGTGGGTCCCCTGGCATCCTTCCAGCATAAAAAGCCTCCTCCAGTCTGAAGTTCCACTGCCCGATGGATGATTGGCGGGCCGGCGCCCTGCCCCCCACTGAGGGTTGGCTGCTCCAGATGTCAATCTCGTCAAGTCAATCAGGCTATAGGCTAAATGTCATCCATCCCTCACTACGCCTATCGCACCTTGCAGGTTAATAGGGGAGGCGTCCGCACATGACGGCATAGATGCACTAACCACAGGGACGACACAACAGCCTCTACAACGCAAAAGCGGTTCACCATGTCACAATTAAAACCTAACTCAAGATAATTAAAGAACAGCAAACACCACGTTATAGATAAGCATGCCATAAAATAAAAACATAAAAACATACACACAACAAATCTATAGCCAAATTCTTTACTACAGAGAAAAATGAGAATTAGAGGAAATGACAATTTGTAGGCTACCTTTAGATGGCCCATTAAATGTATGAATTTACATTAAATATGCATGGAGTTGCATCTTTTTCCATGTCTCCCTATATCAGGCCAGGTAGGCAAAGTTCAGGTAGGTGGCCTACCAAAGACCCCAAGTAGAGTTGTGATCTACCGTTTTTGACCACCTTCAAAAATGATAGCAAACTAAATGTATTTATGTAGCTTATTTTATCTGTCTGCCTGTCTGTCTGTCTATCTATCTATCTATCTGTCTTTTTTGCATACCAACATGCATGCATGCATGCCAATATTGATATATCGCCATAAAGGAGTTCACCACACACACAACCACAAACTTTGCTGAGGTGCCTGAAGTAGCCTAATGAAAAATGCAGCTGTTGAAAAAAGTCTTCAGCACACTCGGGTCTATATCTTGCATAAATCTGAGTGTGCTGAAGATTTCACATGTGTAATGAGTTAATATCAGCCAATAATATTAACCAGCAGATATATTAGTTGGCCTCTACTTCTTTCCAAAAATATGTTAACAAAATAAAAAATGCATAGATTGTGTGTAATTTCTCTATGTCCTGTAGTCATTTCATTCATTCAGTCAGTCATGCCATTTTGTTTCTGCTTCTAATTCCTTTATTGATATTTTTTTTTTGTACATGAGCTGAATGGAGGCTGACATAGAAAGAACATTTGAATAAGAGACTCAGTAGAAGGTAGACAGTAAAGAGGCTATTCCAACAGTATCATAAACTCATATACAGTATAGTCTCACTGTTGAATAGATATTTGTGTTTCTGGAACTGATCAAACTTCAGAGCAAGAACATTTACTTTCTAATAAACCTTTCAGAGTGCCACATATTTCCAACCAGACGTGCAGATTGTATTGGAAAAATGCATAAATGCCCTGTTTCCAGCATGGTCAAGGGTTCCACAGTTGGCTGTCATCCAGCTAAATATCAGTCCAGTTGGCACACAGTCAGTGAGGCTCCCACCCCCATCCAGAACCTGAACCCTGGGTATAATGGTCCAGTGAACTGGGTCTGGTACCGGTAGATAAGGTAGGCCTGGTTGTCGGTGATGCGGTAGAAGGCCAGAACACCAGCATGCTGGTCTAGATAGACACCAACCCGTCGAGCCATGGGTGAGCCCAGCTGGGTTTCCTGGCCGCCATGCCAGAAGGAGAACCCGGTCCCAGACCAGTACAAGCTCCAGGACAGGGCGTTGTGGCCCAGACGGCTCTGGTCATTAGAACCCTTTCGTTCCATGTCCTTGTAGGCCACACCGATGGTGATCTGCACAGCAGGAGACAGGAAACCATTATTAGGAAAGAGGTTGTTTTTTTGGTTTGTTGTTTTTTTTCCCTAGTTTGAGGTTAGGAATCCTGAGTTCTGAGTTCTAATCAAATTTCTGATTTAGTGTGCCAAGATTGGTCTATTTTTTCATAAAAATCTTGATGATTCTTGACAACTTCCTGTATGACACATACAACTAGCTGAAGCAGCACAAGTCCATTCAGCTCCCTCATTCATGTGACTCCTTACCTTCTGTCCGGTCCACTCCACCTCCCAGTAATAGGGGCTGCCCGCCAGTGGCTCTCTGCAGAGGACCTGTCTCCAGAACTGGAAGCGGTCAGGATGGTCTGCTGGGTTCAGGTTCTCAGCCCGCAGCGTGGCTTTACGTCCCCCATCTGACAGGAGCAGGTGGCGATACACAGTGTTGGGGTCCATGGTGGGCTCACAGCGAACTAGAGGGGCAGAATGCAGTTCAGCAAACGTTCTGTTTCTGGATAAATGGGGGTTTCGTACTGTGGTCTCCATGGTGAAATAAAAGTTAATGGATCACTGTTTGTTGTTAAAAAAGGTATTTGTGTTCCACTTTGAGGAACAAGAGACTCACATTTCAGCATATCTTCTCTGGTCTTGGGCTCTGGATTCACAAGTCCCACTGTTGTTACCGGAGATGCTAGAGCACACAAAAGGCAAATTACAACATACGTAAGTCACTGCACTGGTAAAACATATGTGGAGAAGTTGTGGATTGATATCTGCTGGCAGCTTCTAATGAGTCAGTCTATACCTTGGGCTCGAGGAGGAGGGAGGGGTGGAGGAGTGGCTGAAGCTGTAAAGAGAGGGGCCACCAAATAAATATTACTTCCATGACATCTCACATCAGTGAAACGATCGCTTACTTTGACTCTAATTCAAAGAAGGAATAGCATAGTTTGATCTAACTCAGCCTTAAGTAACTAAATTAATGTACCGTGAGGTCGAGGTGGGGGCAAAGGTGGAGGGTTTGTCGCCATCTCATAAACTACAGGAAAGGATAAAGACATGGCCATGAGAAAACATCAATGTATTATGCCAATTAGTGTATAACTTTGGTAAGTGATCATTAAATTAGCTGCATTGCGCTGATTTCTAATAACGCCAAAAACAGCAAAATACCTTATTACTCATTAACTTTAACTCACTTCCAAAAATCTATGTGCTAGTATTGTGTGGGTTATTGTGAGTTACCTGTGTTTTGTGCGGTGGCCTGACTGCTGTCAACTGCTGCTGTAACGCCTGCTGCTGCCACATCATTGGCTACTAGAGCCATGGAGCCGTCATTCACTACAAAGGAGAGGGGACTCTGTCTTAACCCTCTGAGCAATTCCAAAGAACAGAATAGAATAGAATAGAATGGAATAGAATAGAATAGTCCCACTGAGCAAGATATTACATCATCCTCTCCATTCTGTACTGACCTATTCTGAAGATCTTGGTCAGGCTGGCTTTGCAGAGGTCCTGTAGTGAGTCTTTGAGTTCTTTCATGGCTGAGCGGATTGAAGCGACCACTGCTTCCTCCTGACCCAGGCCTGCCTCTTCTCTGAGCCCAGTCTGGCCCAGTGGCTCCAAGGTCAGGAAGTTCTGGAGAACAACAATTTAGTACAATTTAGTTAATTGAGGTCCTCATAACTGGTGGTGAATCACAGCCTTTATCTATCCAGAGAAAGTCAAGTGAACACACAAAAATTTTTTTCTAAATTGATTTGATTTAATTGATTTTGGATTCGGATAAAGGGTTTCATTTTGAAGATATAACTGAAGCTCCCACTAATTTATAACATCAGGATTACGCTCCGTATCCCAGTGTACGAAGCATTACCTTCAGGAAGCAGATATGGTCCTGCATGTCAGCCAGTCTGTTCAGCTCCTCACTCTTCCAGCGGAGCTGTGCCACCTCCTGCTCCAGCCTTTGGATTTGCCCCTCGGCCCGGCTGCCTAGGGAGGTCTCATGGTTGTTGAGGAGCTCACTAACCTCGGTGCCCATGAGCTCCACGCTTTTCACCAGCTCTGAGAAAAAATCCCCACTCTCACTCTGAAGAGCCTGGACATAGGCCTGGGAGTGGAGAGAGGTGAGAGGAGGAGAAAGGACAATGAATGGTGCAGGAATGACAGAAGGAGCAACAGACAAAGGGACGTGTATAAGTCACAGAACTACAATAAAGACATACAAAAGAGGATGACCAATGAGCTGTTAATGACAAAAAAGGTAATACATCAAACGTAGACAGTGGTCTTGAAACTATCAGTCAAACATTCCTACCTTATGTTGACGGGCAGCTTGTGGAAGCTCATTAAGCTCCTTCTCAGTCTCCTTGATTCTTCTCTGTATGTCTGCCTGCATCTGGACAAGTTCATTCTGGACACACACACACACACACACACACACACTGATTATATGCACACAACTGGCTTAGCATCAGAAACAAAGGGTAAATAAACACACTTTGCAATAGGAACCAAAACCTCTCCTGCAGGAAACTGACTAAGACACAAAGAATAGTCTAGATTATTGGTTGTTCAACAAGAACTTCAAGTTCAGCTACATTGAAAACAAGATACTTGTGACAACGCAATATACTTTAGTCACCATTTTAATTGTAATCCACATCAAGAACCATTTGAAACAAAGAATAATTGCACTAGGATATCGTCGTCTTTTTTATCATAGTGTTATCTGGCTTGTCCAATATATACCTGTCTCTCTCTCCTCTCTTCCTGTGGTTTGAGCACCCGATGCCCCTTGTGACCATGCTGACAGCACTCCTCACACACACACTCTTTGTCGTCACTGCAGAACAGGTCCAGGGGTCGCTGGTGTTGAGGGCAGGGTCTTGGGGCCACTGTGGGGAGCTGAGGGTACACACTCCCCTGTCGCTGAGGAGCCACCGGCCCAGTATCAGGTAGGACCTCCAGGTAGATAGGCATCGACGGTGGAGCAGAGGAAATAGACATCTGCTTGAAGCTACTGGCTCTGAGTTTCTCCATAGCCTCCATGAGGACGGTGCTCCTGGCCAGTGAGGGTCTAGGGTTGAAGACCTGCCGACACTGGGGGCAGCTGTACTGGCCCTTGGTGTCCCCCCTGTCCCAGTGGCGCTGGATGCAAGCCAAACAGTACGAGTGCCCACAGGGTAGAGTGGCCGGGTCCTTCAAGGTTTCCAGGCAGACTGAGCAAATGAAGGCCTCCTCTTCAGGCCATGCTGAGGCCATGGTGCTGGGCGCAGTGGATAAGGGTGAGCAAGATATTCCAGAGATCAGATGAGGGGTTCTGGATAGTTCCAAGGTTCCTTGTTGGAGCACGCTAAAGAAGTAGGAATACTCCTGTCAAGTCACCCAACACACAAAGAGGGCTAAGTTGAAATGCCAATTCAGCTGCTTCACATGCTGTTTAAAAATCTAAGCAACCTGGGATTAGGGTGGAGCTGGAAAAACAGGCCAGGCAAGGTGCTTTTACTGATGTCATAGGTGCCTCCCAAATGCCAAAAGATTCCCCATCAAAAATGGTTTGTTTATAGTATGAACTTTTGACCGACATTATAATATCACAATTTAACAAATGCCATAATATGGACAAACAGTTTAATTTATGCTAGCACTGGGAGCCCCTTTGTAAGCTAAAATGGAAATCACTACGGTTTCAGCCTACTTGGTGATGCAAATGAGAAGGAATTTGAAGAGGACTGACTGGTTTTCCACCTTCTAAGATCTGGTGCCACACCATGAGGAGTGACATGAGAACTTGCAAACAATGAAGGGTTCTCCCCAAAGATATCAAAGATAAATGATGTAAATACTGTCACCTCTCCTCCCCTTGCTTAGCCCTAGATACTAAATGGGTCCGAGTTGTGAAATAAGATTGCTGTCATCACAGTAGCCCAGGGTACGCGTGACTGGCATGAAGCTACTGACCGCCATATTGATTGGTGGCAGCCAGCTAGCTGCAATAGCTGGGCAAAAGGCCAGCTATCGATGTTTCTACTTTCAAGGTGAGTGCCTTCAATTTCCAAATTTCAATGTAGATTTAATATGAGTCACTTTAATTATGTTATACTTTGAGGTGAAGATATCCTGTCGTTACTATTCAACGAATACGAAATTTAGCCTCGGGATACGATTATCTTCGTCCTTCTCATTTTGCTGGTTAATGCTAGCAAACTCAGTCAGTTCAGTTAGCCGGCGGCTAGTTAGCAGACATAACAGTTTGACAGCTGACTGTCATAAGTTTTGCGACGAACAAAGTAACCAGCGTTAGCTAGTTAACGTCCGCTGGTCAAAGCGAAGCCGCAAAGCTACTGCTTCTATCAGGTAATGTGATTTTTATACCAGCTACTGCTTTGACACCAAAGAGTAACTAAGCTAGCAAGTGAATGCTAGCTAGCCGATAACTAACGTTAGCAAGCAAGCCCAAGTTGTGACAACAGTGGAACAGGTTGAGATGAATGGACTGACAGCCGAAGCGGTGGGTTTGAAGAATTGTATATTAAGTTCTCTGACTTTAGAGCAAGTTGGACATGACTTCACGGTTAAACAATTGCAAGTATGTTGACATGGTTGAGCTTGGTCAAAGCTCCGTGCTCAGAATAGCCACGTTCCTGAGACCTTCACTCATCAGGTCATGCTAAATACTGAGACTCTCCCTCTCTGAAGCGGGTGGAGACTTGGTTTTTCAAGGTCTACCGGAGCTGGAAAATAAATGATATTTCATGTACAATCCAACGTTGAAACTGTTGATTTATAATTACAACGAACCGCGTTGATTAATTTTCATTTCTGACTCAGAAGCCTGCTGAAGTTTTCTGAAGTTGTATGTAAATGAGTGTGTTGTAAGACTGGCTGCGGAAGATCTCATGTTTACATTTGTTCCTGTAGAATGTTTAGGGGTCCTTCTCAGATCCTGACCAGGTCTTGTCCCATAAGGCCACTGCTGCTAGGAGTGAGAGACTCCCACTTCCCTCCTTTATCTGAACATCCTTGTGCAAGATGGCATGGTGCTAGAGCTGGGAAACAGAGGAGAGATGAAGGAGTCAGTGGAAGATATGGAAAAAGGGAAGGATTTTCATTAAGTGCAAAGACTGTATCCTCATCGTCAGTGCTCTCTGTATCAAGCTTGGACTGTTGTCATTATCAGTTGAGAGCAGCTTCATTTCAAAATCTCACATCCAAAACATTTTTGTCAAGTAGTTACCTGCTGCCTCAGGTCTCTGCCTTTTCTAAACACAATGTGGCATCTAACCATTGGAGGTCAACCATACTAGAAGATTTAGCACAGAACCCCAAAGCTCTGAGTGCTCACCATGACTGTTCAGTGAACACCATGTGCCTTCAATCCCAGGAAAGGCCATGGGACATAAGCCAACCTTTGTTCACCTTTACTACAAAGACTCAGTGTAACTTTCTACAGAGCTGCTCATTTCACAGACAGCACTTTCTTAGACCTGCTATTTCGTTGACACATAGACCATGGATTTTGAACACCTTCCGAAGTAGACTTCCATCCTGTAGCGTCTCTTTTCCCCAGACGAGAGCCGTCCATTCAGCCGTCCCTCGTGAGGCAACTGTCTTGAGGGGCTGCCTGTCCCTGGAGAATGAAGAGAGGTGTCGACAGCGCCTGAGGCCCAACCTGAAGCTCTATGAAGTGGACAAAAGCAGTAGTGGAGCGGGTCAAACCAAGGGAAAGGGCCAGGGCAGATGGGCATCCATCCTCGTCTCTCTCTGTTCTGTGGAAGGGGAACCGGCATTTCTGTTCACCCTGCGCTCCAGCACACTGAAGGGCAGACACAAGGGAGATGTCAGGTTAGTGCGGGGCCAGTACCATGTCTCTTAAATGATACTCTTTTCTGTAGATGACGTTAAAATACATTAAATGAAATTTTCATGATTTTGTCATTGCAGAAGCAGATAATAGAATAAACCAAAGAGAAACAGGATATACTTAGGCATAGAGCAAAAGGGACATAAATGTAACAGAACTAACAATGTCCACTTAAGAACCAGTTATTTAGTTAAAATAGATGAATGAGGACATATGGAAACTGAATGGAATAGAAGATGTGAAAAAAATGAATATATACAGTCTGAAGATAGACATAAGAATATGAAAATTATGCACACAATTTACAGCATAAATACAGGCTGTGCATGAACATGAAATAAAAAAAAAGTATCTTATGTGCAAGGGTGGAGGGTTTGCAGCAAATGTTAGTGTTGCCTGACTGGGTGTTAGTGCGTATCAAAGTGCTCAGCAGTGTTTGTTTTGTGATTTTCTCTGTAGCTTTGCAGGAGGTAAGAGTGATCCTTCAGACAGAGATGTGGTGGCCACAGCACTGAGAGAAGCCCGGGAGGAGCTGGGCATTAATGTGGCAACAGAGAATGTGTGGGGCGTCTTGAGGCCTCTCAGGGACATGGTGAGGGCAAGCCAGCAGAATCAGATTCTTAGAAATCCTCTTTGACAGTGTGTTCAGATTACAGGCAACACAACTACAGGCAGCTGGTCATTTTAACTGTTAAAATTGTTTTAACCATTTTAAGATCAAGATCAAGAGATCAAGATTGCCTTTATTGTCATTTAACATTTTCATGTCAACGAAATTTGCATTGCATTTGCATTTTAATTTTAATT
>OMKZ01042530.1:0-19676 GCA_900302535.1 Neoniphon sammara
CAAGGCAATATCCAGAGTACTCGAAGTCTGACATTGTTGACAGAGGTGATGAGGGTCTACTTTCAGAGTAGTGCAAATAATAGCGACAGTGTTGATTCCTCAATTGAGGGGAGACACAGTGCTGCTCAACTGATGCCACAGATTCTGGGGAGGATGGTCTAAAATCTGCCAGCCAGGACTGAAGCAGTGAAAAATCAAAATCGGAAGATATGGAGTCTGGGGACAGGGCCCTGTCCTGAAACAATCTTTCAAGTTCAAAGTCTGACAGAACTGACTCTGGAGAATCGGGTCTAGTCTCCTCAAACAAGTTTTCAAGGCATAAATCAGTATAGTCCCAGTCTGAAGCTGCTGATTGTGGGGAAAACGACCTGTCTCTTGAAAAGTCAACGTCATGACCACAATATGAGATCTGAACTGAGGAACAGGTGAATCCGGGGAGAGTGGCCTACAGTCTCCTGGACGCCACGGATTCAGGGGACTGCGTTCTCAACTCAGAGATCCAGCAGTCAAGGGAGGACTGAGTGTACTCTGTATCTGACGGTAATGATGCAGGTGAAACAGGCCTGAATTCCAGCGTTTTCTCCCTAAAGCAGGATTCTGCTTGTGTTACCAGGGAAACGCCTCTGACGACATCGGCATATGAAAAAGGTCTGGCAGCTGTGACGGTCTAAACATAACTACAGGTTTGCTGCTGTATTCAGCTTCAACATGTGATGCAAATGAATCTGGTGAATCTGGTCTGTTTTCATCAAACAACTCCTCAAGGCAATATCCAGAGTACTCGAAGTCTGACATTGTTGACAGAGGTGATGAGGGTCTACTTTCAGAGTAGTGCAAATAATAGCGACAGTGTTGATTCCTCAATTGAGGGGAGACACAGTGCTGCTCAACTGATGCCACAGACTCTGGGGAGGATGGTCTAAAATCTGCCAGCCAGGACTGAAGCAGTGAAAAATCAAAATCGGAAGATATGGAGTCTGGGGACAAGACTCTGTTGATAAGACATTTTAAGGGTAGACCACTTTCTTCAGATTCAGCATATCTTTTATGTGAATACAATGATTTCAAGGATTCCTTTGTGTTAGGGGATCTTGGTCTCATGCTGTCCTCACTATTCCAACATGAGGTCTGATTTAGTTCTTCGTTATTGTCTTCAGATCTAAAATCTACCACTGAGGATTTTAGAGACAATTGATTTTGAAATTTCAAAACGTATTTTGGCCTTTCCACAATCTTGAACACCACTGGCTTAACCGATGTCATTCCTTTACTCATAGATCTGGTGTCTAAAGATTCTTTGGTATACTCAGCACCTGAAAAAGTTTTTTCTGTTGGTTCAGTGAAATCTAAAACATTATTCTCATCCAGTTCCTCACAATATTCTGGACCTGATGGTACTGATAGAGAGAATGGTATATTTCCTCCAGAATATAGTAAATAGTAATCACAATGTTGACTCCTGAGCTGGGCTCGCATTGGTTCAGAGAGCAATAATTCAAGGAATGAGAAACTGCACTGAGACACTTGAGATTCTGGTGAGGAGGATCTGTCATCCCCATCTGATATCATTGACTGAGCAGAAGAGGACCTCTTCCAACAAAAAGGGCTCTCACTGATAAACTCAGGGTAATCAACTGTTGAATGTACAGGCGTTGATATACTACCTCCATTTTGGTGGTCACAATGTTCAGTATTGAGACTTGCAACAGGGATAGTACATTTACTCATGGAAGCCACTAATTTTGGTGACACAGGCCTGTTTTCCATGTAACATTGTTGAACTGCAGGTCTGAATTTATCTGGCAAAGTCTCATAGTGAAGAAATCCAGAAATATATGTTGGTATGTGTAATATGTTTGAGTCTGGTGAATCTGGTCGATTCTGAGCACACAGTTCTTCTAATCCTAAATCCAAATTATCTGCAGATGATATCACAGATTCTAGTGAAGATGATCTCTGTGACAAAAGGGAAGACTGATATTCAGGAACTGAATGTCTAAACTGGCATACAGGAGAATCAGGAGACAGGGGTTCATACTCATAAGGTGATGACTGAGGTATCTCTACTCTTTCTTCTCTGCACATTTCTTCAAATGACACAATAGATCCCAGAGAAGTTGGCCTCATGTCAATGCTCAGGTGGTCTGTATATATAAGATTTCCATCATATGAGCAGAGTGAATTAGTGGAGAGTGGTTTATACTCTGGAGAAGAGGAAAATTGGACCACCTCCCACTCCTTTTCAATTTCATTGTCTGAATTAACAAATTCAATAGAACTACCCAATGATTCTTGTTCACTGGAATGATAATATTCCATTTCCAATAATACAGATTCTGGGGAATCTGGTCTTTCTTGTGCAAACAGATCCTGTAGACTGACACCTGAATACTCCACTTCTGAACAGAGTGACTCAACTGAAGTCCACCTGTGTGTACACATACATACTGAATATTCTGGTAATAATGGCCCATACTGTGGAATGGGGGAGTCTGGGAAGAGATGTACAGGTACATTAGCAGAAGTGAGTGATTCAAGAGAGGACGTTCTGCTATTAGGAAACAGATCTTCAAGCCATAACTCATCATAGTCTATATCTGACATCACAGGTGAGGATGCTCTGTATTCTCCCTGTATCACTACACATTCAGGTATAGGTGGACTATACTTGGGTACTGGAGAATCAGGGGACAACAACCTGTACTCATTCACAGATTCAAAAGATTCAGGTGAATCACAATGACAGTCATTAGAAAACATTGAGGGGGAGTGGGAAGTTAGCACACTATCCAGGCCTTCCAAACTAAACACTGGCTTTTCATCCTCATATGTAAATGACTGATTTACAGTGATATTATTTTCAGTGATATTAGTTGAAATGTCTGGGGAATTATACCCATCTGAACTTGGAGAGAATGGCCGTTTGCCATCGAATAAATTGACAGAGTCTGGATATAAAACCCTTCTTTCTCCCAGAGGAGAGTCAGGTGACATTGCTCTATAATCACTAACTGACATCACAGATTCAGGGGATGATGGTCTAGCAACTGCATCAGTCACTATCCATGGTTCTACAGGGGAAAAACTCTTTTCATAAACAGGTGAGGATGAGCCACACCCTTTTTCAGATTCCAAGGAATCTGGGGTCAAAGGCCTGTAGCCTATAAAATTGGAGTGTTTTTGTGTTCCATCTTGTCCAGGTGACTGTGGTGTGAGTTGGGTGATGGGCATGAAAAGGCTGGCAGTGGCAGTCTTAGGTTCAGAGATGTAGGATGTCTTTGCCCTGACTATTACACAGTCAGTGTCTGGGCTAACAGAATAGAAACTAGACTCTCTGTCAGTTGAGTCACTGGCCATCTGAACAGGGCCACTGGTTGTCAGACAATGTGGCAAAATGCCCTTTTGTATATTCATTTGAATGGGTCTACTATGTTCCATCATGCTGTACATAGCTGTTGAAATAGTGAGCTTGGTGGAGTGGTCATCATATAAACTTGAAACCTCACTAGGTTCATCAATAAATGGCATGTTTTCTGGGTAGACACCATTGTGCTGTTGGGATTTTGTGTTTTCTTCCTGTTCACCTGACTTTACGGATTTGAAGCCCTTCTCCACAGTTGAAAAATGAGGGACCTTGTCATGAACATTCAGAACTTGGTAGAAGCGGGCTGTGATCTTATCTATATGTTTCTGAGAGACCCCACATTTCTGATCTACATCTCTGTCATCTTCAGCCAAGGCCAGAGATGCCAAATGGTCGTCTGGTGGCAAGGGTACTTGGCTGGAGCCAGGGATTCCTCTGGCAATGACTTGTGACCTGGTATCACTTTTGGGAGTAAGGGTAAGGGTTGTGGTGGAGACATATGAACCCAGCTGTGGTGTATCCCTAAACCCATCCCAAAGCTCATCAAAGTCTGTCTCAGCTTGGTCTGATTCAGATAGACTCAGATCAAAGTCTCTAATAGGTATAGATGAGGATACTCTCAGTGGATCAAGTGATTGCCACCACTCATCTTCACCACCACCTTGCTTGAGTGGTGAGGTTTGACAGCGGTCATCTTGGACTTGGCACCCAGTGCCACCTTGCAGTGGCCTGATGGAATGCACTTCAGCACTCCAGTTACCTTGATGGTCTTTCACTCTGTACTGGGGGTCATAGACCTGAGATGCTGGTTTCCATAGTGCTGCGTCTTTGGAGAAGGAAGGTGAACTTACTTGATCCTCATTGTTGTCATAATTTGTAGATTCTCGCGTAATTACATCCTCTGAAGTCCACAGGTTAGGGTTCAACTCACTGCAACACAAAAAGGAGTCTGGATCATAAAATGTCATTTGGAATAAGTGCCATTTTAGTCACTAACCTATCAAGTCTCAGATGTGGAGATAATTTATTATAAAAAAATTTACTGTGGGATTTCCAGCTCCTCTAATAGATCGCCATGCATGCTCTCTGAGTGGGTGTGTCCAATAGGCTCCGCCCAGGAAGGAATATCCAATAGGGAAGCCACTGATAGGTCTTCTTCAGAAACAGCTGGGGGTGGTCTGCGGTCTGACTCCACCCTCCGCACCAGTCTGGGGCTATCTACATCCTCTTGCACTGAAGATAGGGCCACTGACACTGACAGTGAGAAACACAAATACATGCAAATGTATATAACCACGAATGCACGTGCACGCGCACACACACACACACACACACACACACACACACACACACATCACGCAACAGTAAGTTTCTATTCATTTTGTAGGGCATGGCTTGTTTACTGTAAAGTATAAATATGTTAGGGCAATAGTACCGAAAAAACAAAAATGAACTTGCACTGCTACCCAACATGGTGTCACCAATGGCCATTTTGTCAATGCGAATATGGCAAATTCAGATTTCATTTATGCTACTGCTGCCTAGAGACTCTATGCCTTTAAAATGGCTGCTGATGTTTTTAGAGGCGATCAGCCTCTATCATTTTGTGAGCTGTGAACATGGTTACATGGTGTCTGAAGTGAATAGCAATAATCCTCTATTTTTTATTAAGTCGTAAATTTGTCTCAAGGGGCAGAAAGTTATTGTTACACTGCTCTTAATGGATTGACACTTTGAGCATCATTAAATGCTTTGTGAACAGATGTTACTGCACAGAGGTAGAGAATGGCGATCCATTATCACAGACACAGCCTGATTCACTCGTTCCCCACCCACTTTTTTGCATCTGTCAAAACTGTATACCAGATAGAGACCGACTGAAAAGTCTGTTTATTACCTTCACTGTGGTCCAGTGTCTTCTCAATTTCTGCATAAGTTCTAGATGTTTGCTCTTGAACTGACTTATTCATCTGGGTTTCAATGAGATGTACAATATCCATACGGTTGATCTTGGTCAGTCTCTTAATCAGACAGTCCTCTGTAGAAAGATATATCAGTAACTAAGATAGGCTTTAGAGTGAAAAGCATTCAGTCAACACGGAGAATAAAATATCTAATAAAAAATCAATGCAATGACCAGTCATGAATCTATGAATGTAGGCATGCCCTTTTTTTTCTTCAAAAGGTTCATAAGCACGGCCAAAACAGACTTAAGGACTACAATGACGTTTTTAGGAAATTGGCTCACTTGTCAACTTAGCTAGTTTATTACCAGTACCACCAAAATAAACTACTGTGTCTCTGGTATCCTATTCAATTGCTAATGCATTAGCATAAAGTACATTAAGCGACGGCAACTATTACTATTGAGCCATGTACAGTTGGTGTTGAGTTTCTCTGCCAATCCTAATATAAAGGGTAAGGTGACCAATGGTTCATTTTCCCAAAAAGGTGTTGTCTTTTTTAGCGTAAGGAGGGATTGAGAATCAGAAACAGAAATTCATGTACATGCTTTTTTTTATACTTAATAAATAAAATATCCCAGTTACTGTACATGCTGGCATTATTAACTGGATTGGAATGAATGTACTGGTGAAAAGTGAATCTTTTAGACCGAAGACAATGTACCTGTGGCATGTTTGCCTTCCCGTTCAGCCCAGCGCTGCAGCAGGGCATGGCTCTGCTCTTGGAGGGAGTTGGGATTCTCTGTTCTCACTACTTGGATCTCATCCTCACTGAATTCCAGCTCCCTTGCCAGTTCTGGAGCAGAAGAGATACAACACAGGGAAGTGTATGGTAATGGTTGTGTTCTTACACAAAGAATGACCAATTTCTTCTGGGATGTCCTAAATATGATGTTCATTAGGTTTTTGTTTGCTAGGTTGTAGTATGGTAGTAAGTCACTGTTCTGAGGTAGGAAATTAAAAAAAAATCATATTGGGTAAAGTGTGAAGTTTAACAGACATTAAATCAAAATATTAATGACAGGTATCTTTAATCATTGCCGTCATTATAAACAAAGATCCCTCAACATTATATTGAACTGAATAGGTTTAAAATGAAACCTGGTTTGAAAAGGAAAGAGATGAAAGCAGACAATTATTGCACTATTTGGCAGCTTACCAGTCCAGCTGAAGCCAAGAAGATCTGCAATGATAGCTAAGGTCTCCTCTTTCCTGTCAGCATCATCCTGCCAATCCACTAGAAATGTTGCCGCAGCCAAACATTACACTCAATCATAATAATTCATAATTGAAGACATAAAACACCACCACACATTTGAATGTAAAATTCATATTGCAGATCATGTAAAGTGAGGGTAATATAAAGTCTTCAAAAAATTGTGTCCTAAAATATTTATTGTGGCCTCTATGTTATAGGCTGAAATATTTAAAAATTAAAGGTGGATCAATGATGTTGACTCAGATAATGGCATAATGCTTGGATATGGTGATTTGTCACTCTGCAGAGCAGCTTATTTGTTTACTTGGAGCTCACTTTTCATCATATTGGTTAATCATGAGCACGAGCAATGACATTAATGTGTTGATTAAGCAACGTGAATGCTAATATTAGTGAAGCTGTATTAGTAAAGTACAAGATAATACAAGAAGTAATGCATCACAGAGGGTATCAAATGGCCATAGAAAAGCTACCTCTTTAAACATGGCCAATCAATCTTGAGACTTCATATACAAATGGAAAAGAAACCTTACAACAGCCAATACAACACAAAAACGATAGCAATAACAAAATGCAAGACAAGATGAGGAAAGAAAATCTGACACAGTACAAGACCAGACAAGACAATACAGCACAACACAACACAACACATGACAAAGCAACACAACGAAAAATTACTAGTGGTAATGAATCTTGAAGAAGAGAAAAAAAGTCACTGCTTGCAAGGAGCAGAGAAAGGAAAGCAAAAGCCCATGTAGATCTGGGAATACCTTGCTTATGCTCTGGAGTTTGGTCATCGATGATTCTCTGCATTTGAGTTTCCACCGTGTCATCCCAGATGGGCCTGGATTCAAATACATCCTCTGTCACAGAAGACGGTCGAATGCCCGCCAAAGAATGGGCACCAGGATTTGAGCTGGTGCTGTCATATTTGAAGATTTCAGAATCTGGACTCTTGTGATCAGTACTGCTTATATCCTCAGTGTCCAATGATGACCTAATAGATGCTTCTCCAGTCACAGGAAGTTGATCCTCTTTAATTTGGGCAGAGGAGGAGAACAAGTGTGGTGAAGGTTTCCGATTAATCATAGTAGGAAGTCTGGAGGAGAGAGAGCTGGATTTACCACTGGGATGATCACTGTCAGAATGACTCCTGCTGTCTTTATTAGAGTCTTTAATTGTGTCACTATCACCCTCAGATCTAGTCCTGCGCTCTATATTTGCAGATTCCTCCAGTTTAAATCTTTCAACATGGTCCAGCTCAGACATCACTGAGGTTTTGACAGGTATTTTAGATTTGAAACTGCTATCCTTAGATGTGCTGCCAGGTTTCATTGTAACATGTGGGGGTGAGTTCTGATAATCTGATGGGATGTCAGAGCCTGCACAGACCCTGGATGACCCAGTCATATCAGTTGAAGAGGGCATCTCAATAACTGAGCGCTGCTCTTCCTCCTCTTCCTCCTCTTCATCCTCAGGAGATGATTCTGAGGAATCATGTACCTGTTCTGAGTACACTGAACGGGTAACAGTGGATGTGGCTGATTGGAGGTCAGCTATGGTGGAGTCTAAGTATTCTAGCCCAAGGTCTTTGGAATGAATATTGGTTAGTTTCTCCAAAGCACTGGGAGAGCCCAGCTGAACCTCTATGGAGCTACCACGATCAGCCTCAGAGAGTGGGTGTTCACTCTCCGACATATCACCTGAGACTTTGAAGAGAGTTCTGGGTTTAGGAACCGGAATTTGGCTGTGAGCACCCTCAACCAATGGTAAGGCTGGGATCTGTTGGGGGGTTGTATCTGTTACTGAATTGCCATTCTCTAAAATAAGAGCTTTTATTTGATCCTCTCCAGTCTCTTCTGGCACTACTTCATCAATAGGATGTTCACCAATATGAAAAAAGTCATGTCCTTCCTCATCTTCTTCAAAGCTTCTTGTTGTCATGTCAATGGCTCCCCCTCTTGTCATTTCAAACAGCTTGCCCTCCTGAAACTGAAATGGGTTGGGGGTTGCTGCCTCAGTTGGTGTTCGAACCGGTGTTGTGTCAGGTGTTTGTCTGTCTTCTGCCAGATCTGGAAACCTCTGTTCCTCAGTCTCAACCTGTGCACTGCTGGCTACATCTTCCTCATCCTCACAGACTGGGACATCATCCCAAGCCACAGGCTCCTCTTTGTGACCTTTGTCTGCATCATGTATTTCTACCACAGATGCCTTGCTGTCAACAACTGTTCTGTGTACTTCCAGTTCATCAGTACACAGTTCTACTTTGCAGAACTCCTCAGTTTTTCCAAAATTTGAGATAACAGCCTGAGGTATACTTTCAGAACATGAGGAATCAGTCAGTGATGACTTAGTTTCTTTGTCATTATTTACATGGTTCTCATCTGTTACACAGCTGGAAAAATGGATATCAGTGACTGTGCAATTTAAACCATCAGCTTTTACCACATCTTTATCTTTTTCTGTGTCAACTTCTCTTCCTGTTAAGAGTCTCATAGACTCTTCACTCTCTGTATCAAGTTTTTCTATTTGATCCTGAGGGGCTAGAAATGACGAATTTTCATCTGATCTACTGACACTTAGTTGTGACTGCATTTCTAATTCCTCAGTGTGTATGTCAGTGCTTGAATCAATATCTGTCCCCTCACTATGTTTGTGAGTGCTTTCTGTCTCATATTTTTCAGAGGTAGTCTCCAGTATATCATGTGATGAATGTTGTGTAACCAAGATACATTCTGCTGTCACTAACTCATCATCTTTGTGATCTCCTACTTCTGATAGAGGAGAGACACCTGAAAGCTTGCTATCTCTCTTTATTTTGGCCTCCTCTTCCATCTCCTCAAAGGTTTTGATTTTGGCTGCCATTTTGAACATCTCTTCTTCTGGGGTGAATTGTTTTTTGGTGGTATCATCTTCTTCTGTATCGTCTTCAGTGAGAGAGCTCTGTTCTATGGCCATGGGAAGATACTCAGAGTCAGGTAGTTTGGGGTCAGAGCTCACCTTATCAACAGTTAGTTCTTTTGGTGAGAGAGACTGTAGGTCTTCCTCACTTTCACTTTCCATTTGGAGAGTCTTCTCTGTGATTTCCTGCTTATCGTGCTGATTATCATCTCTGTAAACACTTCCGTCATAAGCAAAACAGATTTTGAGCTGGGTGGCATAATCTTCATACACAGCTGTCTTTCCTGGTATCTTGAATTCTGCATCCTTTGGGTGAGTAGGACTTCCTTCTAGGGAGTCTCGACAGGGAGACTCTGTGGTGGGGCTTGGCTCAATTGAATCAGGAGATTTCTTTGAGGATCTATCCTCCATAACAGGACTTGCCTCTAGGGAGTCTCTATGTGATGGCTGTTGTGCTAGGTCACCAAAAACCACATTATTTTGGCTCTCCAAATCTGCCGGTCTTTGTGGTGTGTCAGAACTGTATGGTAAGTAGGCAAGTTCTTGTGTTCTCTGAATTGAGTCAAGAGCAAGAGCATCATTATCTCTCTGGTCATTCTTACCATCATCAATTGTCACATATGATCTTTGACAATCAATGGTTCCTTCAACTGAGTCATCTAAATGTGACACTGCAACAGGTGATGTTTTGGCCTTAACCTCTGATGAACAACCTTTGGAGTCTTTATCTTTATCTTCATCTTTATCTTCTTTTTCTTCATCTGTCTGCCAACCACCTTCAGTAGTTCCTACATTATTGATATCTATAATTTTTAGTTCTTTATCTTCTGCTGACATTGTTTTCTGTTCAGTGGAGAATGTAAGAGTTTCTCTTTTGGTTTCTCTTGACAGTATAACTTGTTCATAACTCTCATGAACAACATCTTCTTCTAGGTGGCATTGTGTCACCCCTGGCCTCTCCTTAAGATATTGATCCAGGTCACTACTGAGCAATGACAACATGCCTGACATATCTTTCACAGCTGTAGCTTGTTGGTAAGGGCTCTTTTCCTCCATGCGAACTTCTTGGAATGGTGTCTCTTCTACTGAACTAATTTCTTTGACTTCAATCACATTGGTTTGGATTTTTCCATTTCTCTCTCCACCTTTCATATCCTCCAAATCAATATCATCCACTATTTGAGGTTTTTCATCTGCTATTAGGATCTTTGGCTCCTCACTGGATATTTTTTCAATTTCTTGACAACTACTTCTTTTGGGAAGAATAACTTGTTCACATTTCTCCTGGATAGCATCCTCCTCTGGTAGCCTACTGATCACAGGCTTGTCCTTAAGATCTTGGTCCAACTCACTGCTCAGCAGTGATAGCATGCCTGACATTTCCTTCACTTTTCTAGATGGTTCACAGGAGGCCCTTTTCTCTATCAAAACTTCTTTTAATGGCAGCTCTTCAACTGAAGTTGTGGTTTTCACTTTGACTAAATCGCTCTCTGTATCTTCAGCTCTCCTTGTGATTATATTTTCTTCCAGACTTGTGCAATCTTTCTCTTGTTTGCACAATTCTTTTTCATCTCTGGAGATCGTAAGAATTTCTTTTGTTCCGTGCCTTGTCAGAATGACTTGTTCAAATTTCTCCTGAATAACATCTTCTTCTGGTGGTCCACAAGACACAGGTCTACTCTCTAGATACTGATCCAAGTCACTGCTCATGAATGACAACATTCTTGACATATCTTTTACAGCTGTGGCTGTCTGGTTAGACTTTCTCTGAATATGAAATTCATGGTGTAGTGGCTCTTCAATTTCAGTGTTTATGATTTTGTTCTCTATGACTTCCTTGTCAATTTGAGAAGAGAGTAATTCATTTCCATGGTCACTTGTAATGCTTTCTTGTCTCATCGCCTTGTCAACTTTCACTTCCTCTGAATGTATGACATACATGTCTTCTCCTCTAGCAGAGAGGGTAGGTATTTCAAGGTTCATTTGAGGAGTAACTACTACCCCATCTTGTTTATCATTCTCTCCTGAGATGGAACGAGGTTTCCTACTGTCCACAGTGGTATCTGAGGACTCAATCATGCCTTCAGACTTGGGACTCTTGGGGCTTTGATCCTCATCATTTACTTCATTTCCAGTTAGAGAGACAACTTCCCCAAAATCAATTTTCATACAGGTACTAAAAATGGAGGCTGGCTGTGCATCAGTATTGTCCCCCTCCTCAGATGCCTCTATTGAACATTTCACTTCTCCTGATGTTGATGTCTGCCTGAACATCTGGTACTCAGGACTTTCTTCCAGCTCAGCCTTTATGTCAGCACTGAAGTCCTCAGAAGGTCTGCGATCAGGGCTGATCTGTATATCTTCAGATAAACTCCTGCCATTGCTTATACCTGGTTCTTCTAACTGTATCTTGTCCAGGGTCTTCCCTAATACCTCTGTGTCCTCTCTCACTGGGCTAACCCTTCCATCATCGCATTGATCTCTATCAGTACCTTTAACTGTCTCTCCAAAATGTCCAGTATCTGAAATGAAATGTGATTCATCAGAGGTCTCTCTAATTGAGTTTATTGCTTGCTCCTCTAAGTCTAGATTGCGACAAGTCTTAACATCACTCATTGGGAAGAAAACTGTGGTAGTCTGACTCAGGTTTTGTGATTTTGGCTGCTGAGTGGGACTGTGTTCAATCCTCTGCATCTCCTCAAAATCTGCTGACTCAGAGATCAAAGTTGAACTTGATGAAGCAGCCATGGTTTTGTGTTCAAAAAGCCCCACTTTATTTTTTGAAGGGTCCTGCCCTGTCTGAAATGCCTTCATCAGTTCCTTAACAGACATAGTCTCTTCTAATCTTTCTGTCTGAGATCTGGGGGATTTAGGTACCTCGTGGACTTTGGGAAGTTCTGGCATGTCTGCCACTATCCTCTTTGAGTTATTGAAAGATTTATCTTGAGAGACTGATACCTGTGTAATCTTCTGCACCTCCTCCTCTTCGACTTTTTTCTGTAAAGCTCTGACCCTTTCCTTTATTGAACCAATAGGTGTTTCAACCACTTTAGGAGACACTGGTGGGTCCGTGGTTAGGGCAGGTGCAAGACCATTTTCCCTGAGAAGAGCATCTCCATCCAAGGACTCCTCAGAGCTCATCCTCTCCAGCTCTCCCTCAGAACTGCTGCAGCCAGAACGTTCTCTGTCTCTAAGTTTCTTCCTAATAGGTTTCTTGATATCTGGTGGACGTCTTTTATCATCATGATGTTCTGCTTTTTCCGGGATAATGGCCTCTTGAGAACCAACTGTCACTACACTCTGTTCTGGGTATTGGTCCACATCCATGCTAAGGTGTGAGACCAAGCCTGACATGTCTCTGACCTCTCTGGCAGGACTACAAGAGGTCTTCCTCTCAATACAAACCTCCAATAATTCTGATTCTTGAACATCGGGGGTAGTCTTCATTTTAGCTCCAACAATGTTTGTCTCAGAGATTAAAACCCACTCCTCCTCTTTTTGATCAATAATTTGTAGCACTTGCTCCACCATCTCAAAAGGCTCTCCTGCCACACTGTCCTCCACCCCTCTGGCTCCTCTTCTGCCATCATCAGCTAAATATTCCACTTGCTCTGCTGTCAATATGGTAGACATTTTGAAGAGGTCATGTTTCATATCTGACAGCTCTGAGAGAAGATCTGGGCTTGCCAGTGTTGCAGGGTCAAGAGGTTGGTTAGTTTTCAGAGAGAATGTCTCAGTTGATTCAGTTTCATCATCTTCCATTTAAAATAAATTCAAAACCAAAGAGGGTAAAGAACATAGGGGAGAAATGAAGTAGGGGAAGAGAGAAATTGCAAAAATGTGGTCATGACAGTGATATTAAAAGGGTATCTTCAGTTCACAGAGTAAGGAGAAGGCTCACAGGGCAGCGGATAAGGAGTCTTGAAAAGAAGATTATCTGACAATGTCACCCAGAGGATTTTGGAGGGGAGGAGAGCAGCAACAGCATAAGCAAAGCACAGGAGTAACAAAACAGGTGCAAGATGGACAAAAAATAACCTTATTCATCTTATATATTTGACTAAAGAAGTAAAACATAGAAAGGCAGTCTACAAAAAGAATCCAAGGAAACAGAGAAACTTGAATATGGAACAGATGGACAGGAGGGAAGAATAACATACAAACAAAACATCTCAAGATTGTTTTTGACAAAAAGAGTCACTGAAAAATTAATAGAAATTCTTGAATAAGAGAAAAGTAATTCTTGGAAAAATAAACAGGTCACTGTGATTTTGAGTACGCTTTAAAGTTTAAGAATGATTGTTACTTCTAAGTGATGCAAGGGCTTCACTCATGTGATCACTGAAAACATAAAGTTGCCCACATTCTATGCAATGATGAAATTCTAGCTTTATCATCATTAGAACGTGATGCAGTTACACGATAGCAGGGTTGAACAGTTAATGGCACAAACAGATACAACAGTATGCCACTGCATAATTTAATTTCATGTTTAAGGCTGATTGTCTAGATCTAAGAATAACCTGATGTAAAAGATGTAAACATTTTATTCAACATTTGTGTAATAACATGTGGCTACACTGGTATCAATTATCATACCAGGTTTAAATTTATTATTACATCGTGCTTCCATGTAGCCACATAACACTATGACCTCAACCAAAGAAATAAATCAGGAGTGACTTAAGTCAGTAACAGTAATGAAAAAAAAATGTGAAAAGGAATTTAATTCTGAAACTAAATGTATGAAAGCAACTTAAGAGAGGTGTTCTATGAAAGTCAAACATGCTAATGTACTTAAAGTAAATACATCACTGTAGCCAAAATCATACAAAATGAAAAAGGAGAAAATAAATTAACAAGCAGCTAATCTAGAGACACTTTTACAAAGGACAAATAACATGATATTATTTGTGAGATTCAAATCATTTCCATGCAGAGCAAGGCAAAACTGTTGAAGTTGTTTTAGGAGGTCAAATTGAGGGTGAAGGTTAAAGGTCAAAATGAATACTTCTAATGTGTTAATTCAGTAACATAATTATTCTCATGGTAAGATGAAACTACAAACAAACAATCTCTTTTGAATAGCCTTTAAAATTGAGGCACATTTGATTAAATTTGAATAAAAAAGTATTCTTTTGACCTTAATTTGTGATTTCAGTGAAAAAGTAAAGCATATGTAAACAGTCATCACAGATAAATTAAAATGATCTTGATCAGTGGATGAGGAAGGGAGGGAGACCATGATAGGGCTTTGGAGAGAGGGGAATGCAGTGCACATCAGCCATAGCATAGCGGCCAGTGACCAACATGTAACTATACACACTGTTAGTAGAGGAAATTTTATCCAAATGAATCCAAATGGTTATTACTGTATTCAAGCAGTGCAATCTTTTGACACACATTACATGGCACATTACTAAACTGCATTTACAGTACTTTCATGGTAATGTTCATAGCGTTGTTAGAGTAAATGCTATAGATTTTCAACCAATGAAAAAAGTGTACTGTCCTGCAGAAACCTAATATCTCCAACTTTGCTAGTTTTACATTACTTAGCCATTTTTTCCACAATTGACAGCTGATATTGTATGTTATGTAGAAAAGGTTCACCTCAGTTCCAAGACTAACTATTGAAAATCTATTGGTAAATGTACCACATGCATGAATTTAATTGGGAAAATTATTCAATGTCCATATTGTTAAAAAAATTCAGAGAAAAGCTAAAAGTTTTTGCAGGATACTAAAACACAGCTTAACACTCTATATCAAGAGGAAAAGACAAAATAGCAAAACAAGATAGTTGAGCTTACATTTCTTGTCACTCTTTTCACTCTGCAAGAAAGGGAGCCAAAGGGCAAAGTTAGCTACTATTTAATTACACCATTACTCTTTCTTCAGTGTAATGCTATATCAAGTAAACTACTTACCTCATCATCTACATCTTGGTCTGAATCAGAATCCTAAGGGAAAAAGACAGAAAGAAAACAAACAATGCACTGACTGCTAGTAAATGTCAGTTTCAATTACTGTTATTGCATATGTCCAGATTTAAGACTGTTAGACTAATGTTGTAGCTGACCTTTGAGTATGTTGGGAGTGTAATGTTAAGGTTGCAGATTGCATTGTGGTTAAGACTACGGTAAGTGCGTGGTTCCTTGGTGAAGGACAAGCGACCACATGGCTCCTGTGCTGTGTCCCGAATCTGTCAATCAGTGAAACAATTAGTCCATTAACTGAAATGTGTATCTCTAATAGAAACAAACAAATTAATAGAAATTTCAGAAATTTACAGTCAGTGTTCAAGCATACCTTGATGAAGAGTGCTAGTCTGTTCTCTTTGAAGGCAAAAAAGCTGAAAACATGGTGCTGTCCACTCTTGGTAAGAGGCACAAGGTTTCCAAAGCAGTCAGCAAAAATAGGTTTCCCCTCCAGCACCTGTATGTGGATATGACAATGGTTTTCATGATCCAGAAAAAAACTACCTCTATTAAGTGGAGTTATGGGAAGCAAATGTAGACATAAATCACATAATAACAAAAACTTTACTGTATCTTTGCATTTTGCAAACCAAGCACAAAGATGCCTAGAAAATAGTTAAACATTTAGGGTCAGGTGTATAAAATTTAGAAGAGGTTGCTTATGGCCACATCCCATGTCAATAGGAACCAGCTGGCAGGTCAGATCTGGATCTACACTTCTCTTTCTGCACTCTCTTCTTTGTATTCCCTGAAGATTGTCATTGAAAGCAATGTTCAAATCCTTCAAAAGCAAAGGATTTGAGCTCCTCTTACTTGTTCCGCTTCACCTTTTCACTTCTATTTGCTTTCTATTGTACTTTTTTCCTACATTGCTTCTATCCTCTCTATTATTTTCACCTCTGGATCTTGGCTGTAGGCTAGCTCAACACAGCTCCTGTCATTTCCCTTCTCATCCCTTTAGCCTAGTACCTTCTCTCACACTTGCCTATCTTCAGTAAATGCCCACCATCTCACTCTACCTCTACATCTCTGCTACGGGCCACTTCAGTGAAGTTCTCCTGCTGCTCCAGGGTTTTGTCCATCTTGTCATCAGTCATGCAGAAACAACGCAGACGGGCCTCAATAGGGTCCAGGGTCTTGGCAAAGATGACAAACTTTGCCATGTATGGGACACAGATGATCTCTCTGTACAGCTGAGAGGAAAAATTGACTGACTCCTGGATCTGGCGGCAGTCAATCAACCAAAACCTAGGAATATGAATGAGACTTTCAGTCAGTAACTGATTGATGGAAGCTTTCAAGCAGTAAATGGATGCCAGGTAGTTGCACAGTAAGCTTGCTAATCAGGATGTAATATTGGATCAGCTAGATGAAGGAAGGGGGGATTCTGATCAAACCCAGGCTTCTGAGTAAAGGAGGCTTAATTCGAAGAGCAGAACAGCACACCACATTTGAAAAATTAAGGAGGCTTTACCTGGCTGACACATTTGTGGTGAAGGACACACATTGATTAACGAAGGTGAGAGGTGTGGAGCCAGTGATGTCTTCCCATTGGGCAGGGGTGGTTCCACCTGAAAAACAGAGCCAGAATTTGTCTCCATAACTGTCACACAGGTTCACTGTGCTGTATTTATAAAATAGGAAAGTTCTCTTTGGCTGACAGTATGCGAAAACAGTTTAAATTTCCACTCTACTTACCAGTAATACTGCACAGCAAACGCAAAGTGGGAGTCTCCATGGTGACTAGCCCATCACTGTTGGAGCACTTAGGAATAGGGATTGTCATGGTAATTGGCTTGTGGAACTTCCTCCTCCTTGGTTCTAAAGTAACGATCGGGCTGAATGTGGCCTTATTACCAAGGATTTTTCTCACTACCTCGGCACTGATGGGCTGGGCCTGAGACAAATTACAAAAAGATATATAAAATGTAGAACTTAATTTCAACAACTTTAACTTTTGCCTTCACTAGTTTCCTTGACACTTGGCTTCAATCATGCATAAATAACACTAGTAACTAATAAGCTACCAGTCTGACCAAGAGATGTGCTATAATACCTGTAGCCCAACTCTGATCTTCTTGGTGAGGGCTCCCTCAGGGAAGACAGCCTGGACCTGGGGCACCAGAGTGCTGCTGAGGACACCACCCTCTGGGCCAATCAAATGGCTGTCTTGCTTGATCCGTGACACCACCGCAAAATACTGTGGGAAGTCCCGGGTAATGATGCGGCATATCCTCTTCTTCTCCAGCTCTTCAGGTGAATCTAGTTCTGCAAAAGAAAATATCAGAGATGCATAATCAATTACTCTGTGAGTGGCTTCAGTGTTAAAACTAGGGTTAACAATCAATTAATCACATTAATTACATGATACGCTGATTAATTAATAGAATTAATGGTAAATTGGTAAATTAATCACAAATATCAATATTTGCTTGGAAAAGCCACAAGATGAAGATATTTCAACTCAAAAACACATTCTTGTGGCATATGAGTAAAAATATCAAAGGTGGCATTAGAACTCAATAAATTGTTTCTGAACACGTCTTTTTTTCCATTGAACATATCACTTAGCTTAAAATGTGGCCATAACAGCTTTTCTATTTATTTAACATAAGCTTATCACTTAAAGTTAGGGTTAGACATACTCATTCTGTGCTGCCTGCTCTCGGTAAGTGTGGTCTGGTGAGGCTGCGGTGCGTTGCCTGTAGCAACAGCTGGGGCTTGGCTAACTGAAGAACTCACTAAAACATGCCTTGCACTGAGGTGATACTTCAGGCTTGAAGTGCTCCGATAAAATGAAAATTACTTCTTACAGAGAATGCATATGACTGTTTTTATCAACGGTTCCATCTGGGTGATTTTAGTAGATATATTTCTGATTCAGAGGGCCAGCAGAATTTTGTCCATAGTTCTGTGGTTTTGCGACTAACACACTGACTGGTTGGAATTGTGTAATGCACAAGGTCAGGGATCATTTAATTACATGTGTAAATAATGTGCATTATTTTTTAATACAATATTATTTTTGTAATTAAATGAATTTTAATTTGACAACCCTAGTTAGAATCACAAAAATTACAGACACTTCCATTTTTGGTTACTACTCTCACCCTTGATCTTTAAGGGTCCCACACGTCCCTCAAGATGAAAAATGAAATATACCACAGTGCAGGTGGTGCTCTCCACAACCCCTGTCTGAAGTCACAGTTCACCTTGCCAGTGTAAATCCCTTACCTTCGTCCATGCCATTGAGAATTTGATTTAGCTCCTCCTCAGTGTATTCACAGTGATGCTCCCTCCAGCTCTCTCCTGTCTCACTCCTCAAGATCACCAGTTCTCTCTCTGTCCCCCGCAGAGCTGCAAAGTGGGGGATCTCAACAATCACAGGCCTAAAAGGGGTAAGGAGATCGAAGGAGAATGTTAAATACAAGTTGAAGAGATTAAACCACACAGTGCGTGGTAACAGCACGGCAAAGGGAGCCGACTTTATCAGAGTTGATATAATGGAGACCATGGTCTATAACTTCTATATAAACAGAAGACTCTTTGAGTAATAAATATGAGGAATCATGCTTGCAGCAAAACAAAAGTATTATTGAAAACAAACATTAAAAAATGCTGGAAAATGAAAAGGAGCAGGATCCAACTAGAAAGGTGTTGTGGGGATTGGCAATGCACTGGGATAGACTGACGCAAGCACGAGGATAACACAACAACAGAAACGCAAGTTGGGTGGTTTTGATGCAAATGACAACTGTATAGTACCAATAAACAAAGAACGTAACCTGGCACAAACAAATAGCAAAAAGTACACAGGCAAAGTGTCTCATTGGTGATTCAAAAGTGTAGACTGGGGAGAATAAGGTAGCAGAGTATGCAAGGGTGTGTGATCAGGATGCCAGCGTGGTGGTGTGTCCCGAACCCATGGCCCTACCCGAGGAACTTGGTTCCTGGAGGACCCAGCTGCAGGATCCGACTGACCAGGCTCTCACCCTCATTCAGAGGGGGTGGAGCTGTGGGAAGGTGGAGCTTACTGATCCGTACGCAGCACAGAGGGGGAGTGGAGAAGAGAGCATGATCACACATACTCATGCACAACAGTGTGCAAATACGCACGCACGCACGCACGCACACGCACACACACACACACACACACACACACACACACACACACACACACACACACACACACACACACACACACAAAGAAACTCAAACACATGCTTACCCAAGGAACTGGGCTCCAG